>OX451740.1:734234819-734508603 GCA_948472305.1 Vicia faba | reverse complement strand
ATAATAAATAATAATAATAATAATAATAATAATAATAATAATAATAATAATAATAATAATAATAATAATAATAATAATAATAATAATAATAATAATAATAATAATAATAATAATAATAATAATAATAATAATAATAATAATAATAATAATAATAATAATAATAATAATAATAATAATAATAATAATAATAATAATAATAATAATAATAATAATAATAATAATAATAATAATAATAATAATAATAATAATAATAATAATAATAATAATAATAATAATAATAATAATAATAATAATAATAATAATAATAATAATAATACAAACACGTAGGCATAGTGAACGATAAAGGACTAAGTGATAATAGTATAAAAATAAGAGTCAAAGTTATTAGTCAAGCTTGGAGATTTTGTTCTACGATCATTGCCTTGCCACCATATACAGTATAAGGTTGGTTTGATTTGACGGTAGATATGGAACTAAATATTGGCCAGGTGGTGCCCAAACTAAGAAAAAGCTGCCCTTACCAAACAATGAAAATGAAGGATTGATTTGTTTTTTAGAAGTTGGCAGACAAACATTCATTTTATATATAGTAATAATTTATTGAAATAGCTTTAAGAGAGTAATTAGTTCTGGAACTTTTCCCATTGAGTGGAGGGGGAAAACAGGTTCCTCTGCAGTCGGTAACTTTTTTGACCGTTCGGTTTTGACCGTTCGATTTTGATCAGACGATTTAGAATAAAAACAAATCAACTGTTATCTTATAACTTTAAATATTAAGTTTGAATTTAACTGTCCGATTACGATCTAACGGATACGAATATTTCAAAGGCGTCAATACGTTAATGCAGAGAATATCATCCGTGGAGGGGTCATCACTATAACAATGAAAAAGTATTATAAAAACCGACCATTTATTTCCATATAAGCAGTTTTTTTTCCATTTAGATGTAAATTTTTCACTACTACTATCTTTGTTTTTTTAATTATAGCTTATTTTGTTATACCTATATATATATATATATATATATATATATATATATATATATATATATATATATATATATATATATATATATATATATATATATATATATATATATATATATATATATATATATATATATATATATATATATAATAGTTTGTTTTTTTCACTATTACTATTATACCATAATTATACCTTATTTTGATTTTTTATAAAAGTTTTTTTATTAATAATATAAAAAAGATAAGTTAAAAATAAATAATTATTATTTTAAACTATAATAAAGAAAATAATATCAGTTACTTATCAATACTAATATAAATTATAATTTAGTATAACTTTTTCGTAGTATATATTAAAAAGGATTAAATATTTTAGTTCTTATAATTAGATCATTGTTAAATTCTAGTTCTATAAAAATAAAAAAATTCAACTAAGTGTCTATTAAATGGACATCTCCACGAAATTTTTTATTTATTAGGTTCGTTCTTGTAATGGTATGGTATTACGAGTATGATAGGACTGTCTCCAAAAATTTAAATGTCCTATCAAAATTATGAATTTGGTGTCTTCTTCTTAATTTACAATTTTTACCAGATTTATAAGTTATATAGTTATAACTACGTAATTGTAAAAAAAAAATTACATTAATAATGAAAAGTTTACAATAAAACTACAATAAAATTACTATAGTGTATCTATCAATCCAAACATATATCAGTAGCATTTCAAATCTCACACTTACTGCAACCTCTGGCTATTAATCTTTGAATATCATCCTCCTAACATTTTTTGCTGCAAAATCACCAATAATCGGATCAAAATCAAGATTCTTTAAAAAACAATCTTCAATTGAAATCAAAGCAAGCTATTTAATTTTAAAAAACTCCTTTCAACTAATGGAACATTAACTGGAATAGTAGTAAACAACAGCAATAAATTAGTAAACAATAACACATAATTTTGATTGTTGGCTCTAAACCTCTACTAGATCTAGAAGTCCCAGCGACCAAAAACAAACTCACGCTTGTAATGTAGATACAAAAAGTATGGATTAATAAAGAAACAAATTAACTAACTAAACTACAAAACGTGTAAAATAGTATAATGTGACAAATTTTAAAAACTACAACCAATGGGATCAATAAAGAAAATATACTCACATAGTCGATATGGGATCTCCTTAAGTGTAGATAGAAAAGGAAACAAAAGAGACAGGATATGCAAGAGTTTTTTCTGCCAGAATGTTAAAGTCTAAATGTCATTTTAACTAATTATAAGATTTCTATTTTTATAGTGAATCACATTTATGTGAAGATTTATTTTGACACAATTTATGAAAATGTTTATTTTAGTACAAAATGAGAATGATTTTTTAATATATTAATAATTATTTTATTATTATTATATATAATATCATATGTGATTCAATCTAAGATTAAGTGTGTTGGACACCTCACCGATCAGAAGATGGAAAAAAGAATAAAAGTTAATAGTGATCGATTTTTTACCTTGTCATTCTTGATGTTTATCCAAGAGACTCCTTAGACACCTCACTACTTTGTTTGTATGTAGACCATGTTACTACGCACATGTGGGATGAAAAGGTAAAATAAATTTGTATTTATTTGTTTAAAATTGTGTTATAAGATTTTAAATTTTAACTTTGATGTATTTTTTACAACATTGTGTATCGCTAAACTATATCGGCCACAATAGAAAGATTGCAAAGTTATCGCAGCCTAATGAACCATGATTTCAGAATGTCATGCATCTATATGTGCTGCAAGATTTATGTAGGATTGGTTTGTTGTCTTCTTTCATCGAGAGATGGCACTTAGAGATTTCTTTTTTCCATCTTCTGATCGGTGAGATGTTCATCATACTTAATGATGTGTAATCCCTCTTGCATCTTCCGACTAGTAGAAGATTTTTAACTACTCTAGACTCCTATACTTAAGGCACTGGATATGATGGTTCAATATTTGGAAGTTGACATAGATGATTCCTAACCGAACATAGATTATACTATAGGATTTCATGTCAGGTTTGGACTTCTGGAAAGGATGTAGAGACACCACTTGCATGTGGCAGTTGTGGTTAATGGTGATGATGAACAGGTAGAAAGTCATAGAGTATGTGCATTAAGGTCATTCCTTTTGTATCTGGTTGGGACGTCCATATTCATGGATAAAAATGCATACTATGTTGATGTCGTCTACATGAGATACTTCACTAATTTGTAAAGGATTCATGAGTAGAGTTAGGGGGCTTCTTGTTTGGTTTACCTCTACTTCATCTTAGGTGAAGCTTGTTTATGGAAGACTGGATAGATGACAATAATCAACAACCTATTTACGATAATATATTTGCAATGAACTTCAACCGCAACCAAAACTTCTACAATGGACATCAACCACAACCAAAACTTATTTTGAATGCAACTGCATGTGGTTCTCTAATGTAAAAGGGTGCAGAAGATACAATAGCTATTATTCATATAATGAAACTGAATTATCACCAAGCTCAACATAATAGAGGACCTTCACAAAATAAATCTATAATCATTGAATTGGGGATAAATGATGCAATTTCGGCCCAGAACAAATTTTTATCTGAACAAGTGGAAGAACTGACAAAACAAATGTCAAAGCTTCTGCAATAACTCAAAGAGATGCACGAAGTTCCGAACAAACATCAACAAGTTGCATGTGAACTTTGAAATTAAGATCATCCTAAAGGTTCTTTTCCTCTGGAAAATAAAGAGGTGAATTATATGGGAAATCAAAATCAATACCGACAAAGGCAAGCACCATATCAAAACAATCCTAGTTATAAACAAAGAGGGGGAAATGCACAATATGGCCAAGGGTGGATACCAGAAGTAGGACCATGCAATAGACAAATTCCTTATCAAAGTTATAATCATAATCCTTAATCACAAGATAAAAATCTAAAGATGGAGGACACTTTGAATCAATTTATGCAAATGTCTTTGGAAAATTAAAAGAGCGTTGATGCAGCCATCAAGAATCTTGAAAATTAAGTTGGTCAAATAACTAAGAAATTAGCCGATCAACAAGGTGGAACATTTTCTGCATACACTCAAGCTGATTCGAAGGAACATTGTAAAGCCATTTTAACTCGGAGCGGTAAAGAAGTTGGCACAGGCATTGGTGATAATCTTGGCAAAGAGAAAGTTGTGATACAAAGACAAAAGGAAGAAAATGAAGAAGGTGATAAGGAAGTAGAAAAGGAAAATAAAGAGGGAGATTTAGTTGAAAATGAAAAAATTGAAAAAGATGAGCTAGAAAAGAAAAAGAGTGATGAAAAGAAGACAAAATCTCAAAAGTCTTAAGAGGAGAAAGGGAAAATGAAGAGTCTTATGGTGCAACACCTACCTTAACCACATGCTCATACCAAGAAAGACAAGGAGGGGAATTATGCAAGGTTTTTTAATATATTTAGTTGATTGCAGATAAATATTTCATTTTTTGAAGCTCTTGAACAAATTCTGACCTATGCTAAGTTCATGAAGGATATTCTCACGAAGAAAATGAGGTATACAGATAAAGAGACCATTAACCTAGATGTTGGTTGTAGTTCTATCATTCAAATAAGCATCCCTAAAAAATAAATAGATCCTGGGAGATTTACATTGTGTTGTACCCCAAAATTTTCCATCTCTTTTCTCAAGACATTTCTCACAAAGAGCATCAATAGCTCAAGTTTGCACAAGTGTTGACTAGGTCAAATCACCTCCTAAACACTGATGTCTCAAATTAGGGTTTTGATTTTCATAGGGACAATTTGACTTCTATTGCCTCAAATGACTTTCATGGTTCATTATAGACCTCCAAGAACACTCATTCCAAGTTTCAAGTTTTGGATCACAATTTTGCTCAGTCAATTGATCAGATGATTGAAAATTAGCTGTATTGGGTAAAAAGTCAATTGTGGTCAACTTACAGTCAAACTTCAAGATTTTTTATCAATATCAACATTTTGAAGTCATATTCATCAATTGATCAAGTTTGGATCATAATTCCTCAAGAAATGTGTTCAAAACATCAAAGGGACAAAATAGTCAAAACTAGGGTTTTGATTAAGAATGACTGATTTTAGAATTTTGACCTAATACATGACTTATTGGTTTGAAACATGATCTCAAGGATTCAAGCACATTATCTTGACCTAATGTCATGATTCAAATCATTCCTTAATATTAAACAATTGATAGATGAAATTTGGTCAACTGATGAAAAAGTCAACTAATACACCAAAAGTCAAACTTTGATTTTTTGGTCAACATTGAGTCTCAAAGATAAAAATTTATAAAGACATTAAAAAATATGAAGCTTGATCATCAAGAATCAAGAAAATCAAAAAGTCATATAAAAAGTTAAACTTTTTAAGACTTAGAAAAATTTCTAAGTGTTTTAACCTTATTATTTCATAACTTCATGACACCTTTTCATCAAAATGCAAGATGTTTCAAAGAAAAATTTCAACATGAAAGTTGTAGATATTGATGAAATATACAATTTTATTTCTATGATCAAGTCCTATAAATTTTTGGATTTTGAGTTATAAATGTATGAAGTCATGCATTTTTTCTAAAAACACCTAGTGAAATGTTGACCTTGTTTAGGCAGACTTTTGTCCCAACTTCTTGGCCATTTTTCACATAGTTCCAATTTGATTTAGAAAAAGTGATCAAAAGAAAAGATTTATAGGATGTTCCAAGCTTTCCAAAATGTCCAAGAACTTGAAGAGATCATTTGTGAGCTAAGAGAATCTAAGAGAAGAAGTTGGGCTTCCATTCTTAAATTACAAGTCATTTTGATGATGAACACACAACCAAAACCCCAACCAAAACTACAAGATATCTCTTTTCAGGCTATGTTCTCTCCAAATATATGCATAATCAAGCAATTGCACAAATCCTAAGTGTATTACACAAAGATTTGAAGCTTTGTCCAAGTCTTGATACCATTTATGGTTAGAAATGCAAAAGCAACATTTCCATTTGCATAAAGCTTCACTTTTTCAACAACTCTCTCCTTTCAAGCCTAAAATCTGTTCTAAAGATCACAAAAAATATTTCAATATCAGAAGCAATCCATAAGAGTCTACAAAGCATGGCTAAGTTCCTTGATTCACTCATTTCTTCATCATGAAGCAACTTGTCTTTATGCATTTGAAAAATCCATAACATGTGATTCTGATCATCTCAAGTCCTCAAACCTTTCCCTATAAATAGAGACATCATTTACAAGCCAAGGACATGAATTGGAAAGCATAGAAACTCCCTCAAACTCAAAATAATCCAAAACATCACAAAACTTGGCAATTCTGACTTTGAAATCCAACCTTCAAATTCCCTCGTGCGTTCTTCCTCAAAACCAATCACAAAGCACCTATACATCATTTAGAAGCAAACCAAACACCTGTTACAGTTATGTAACTCCATTTTCATCTTCCTCCATTTCAAAAATCATAAGCTTGCACATGGACTTCTACATGAGGATTTAGTCGCTCTCAATCCAAAGTAGATATTGCAATAGCTTCCTGGAGGTTCAAGGAAGCTAACCAAATCATTGCAGCACCTTGAAGTGAACTCAAACTCAAAGCATGAATTCCATTTTCAAGGTGAGTTTTCTGGTTTTCTATCTCTTCATACATGCATCATTTGACTTCCATTTTCAAAGATAAAATGTAGATATCATAGCCCTGAAACTAATCATGCTCTTAGAATTCATTTATGTTGACTGAGTAATGTGAATTTTAAGTTTGAAATTGTTGAAAAAGTTAGGTCAGATTTGGTACAAGTTAAAATTCATGCTCATCTTTGATTAATAGCTTAAGTTATTTATACGTTTGAACTCGTGATGAAATTTGGAGCAAGTTTCATGTTTACATTTTTGCAAATGGTTAAGAGATGAAGAAGTTACGAATTTGAACCATGTGCTGAATATTCTAGCGTGAGGTTAGGGAGGAAGTCATAACCAGGGTTGAGTTTATTTTAAATTTAGCGTAACTTGTTTCTATACCGGATGTACATGCCACCCCAGTGGCAGCAAGCGCGCGTAAGGTATTTGTGTAGAAGGTCCTGGGTTCGAGCCCTAGCGAGACCTTTTGCATTTTTTCATATTTTCCCCGTTTAACTTTTTTTTGTAGCGCATTGGGCTCTTCAGCAATGGGCCTGGCTTCATTTTTTTCTAACCATCACCCCCTGCTCATTCTCACCACGCAGCCCAACATACCTTTTTTTCTTTTTGTTTTATTTTCTGATAATAAGAAGGCCTTGGGCCAAAATAAATAAAAAATTATTCTTCTTATTAAACTCCCATTTCTCTTTTCAAACCCCCATGACCTTTAATATTAATTTTTATTTTATTTTCTTTTATTTCTTTTATTTTATTTTATTATTATTATTTCTAATCAAAAATACAAAAATATATTTTCTATATATTAAGTACTTAGACTAAAAAATATTATTTTTCTCTTTACTTTATTTTATAACAAAAACCCTAAAAAAAATTTTTTCTTAAATGAATTAAAATAAATTTAGACTTAGGTTTTTATTTTAATTTTTTTAAAATTAAATAAACTTAGACTATAATTAATTAATTTCTTTATTTTTTTAGTTTAATTAGGTTAACTTTAAATCCTTTCATAAAAAATAATTTTCTTTTCTTTTACATTATCTTTATGTTCTTGTACATTTTATTTTGTGTTATTCAATTTGGTTGTAATAATAATTAGAACTTTATTGTTTTATATTCTCCATTTGTAACTTGTATCCCCATCCCCTAAATGATGTAATAATGTAGAACTTTAAATTTCTGCAATTTATCGCTTTCAATAGTATTGCTAGTAATTAGGGTTTGTATGACAAGATTTAAAACAAATACTAGACGACCCTAATTCAAGAAAAAAATGTATGAAATCAAAACACCTTGCACACTTGCACCTCTAGGGTTAACGTCACTTGTTGCCTTAGAATAAAACAGTCATGTCCCTCGAACGTGGGATACTTTAGCAAAGAGCCTCGAATACAAGATCGTAGTCCCTCGATGACCCTTCGATGTTTCCTTCGGTAAACGATCTTAGACCCTTACAACAAATTTCTAAGGTATCTTACAATGTTGCCTTCTATGACTGTACAATGACCCACGCCTGTCCTTTCACATCCAATGATAGGGTTTCTTACCAACTAATGGTAAGATAAAATTATCTAATAGAGGAGGAAAAGAACAAAGACTTTTTGAGTAGGTAGAACGTTAATAGTTTCTTGCTCACAAACATTTCAAACAAAACCACCTTCACACTCACACTTTCAAAAACATCTTTCCAAAAACAAACATCTCTTTGAACTATTTTCAAAACCAACAATTTGTATACATTCTTATAGAGACGAGAATCATTACAAAGTTTTCCAAAACAAAGGCGTTTTTAAAATATTTTTAAACCTACACAAAACACAAAAACATTTACAAAGCATTTCAAAAGTGAGCTAGCAACTAAGAGCCCATAGATAACTACGGATGAAAAGAGTGCTAACACCTTCTCTTTTCATAACCTACCCCCCGAACTCAAGAAAATTATCAAAAGGTATTTCCTGTTCTTTTCACCCTTTCCTTTATTAGATAAAAGAAAAGTTGGTGGCGACGCTTGCTATCCGCAACAATTGTGATAAAACGCAAAACACCCAAGTCAGTGTCCCACCGTATTACAGAACTGGCGACTCTGCTGGGGACATCTTAAAAGTGGGGTCACCTTAGAGAATAGATCACCTTTTAAAAATGCTTTCATTGTTTGACTTGTATGCTTTGCATTATGAGTTATGTTTGGGCTTTTATAGATTCTCTACCCAAATCTGGGAACATTATTAGGTAAGTAGAAAAGATTATAGAGACTGTACGGTGTAGACCAATATGGTTGAAGCAATAGATACATTAGTGTGACACATTTGTGGGTACTGGTATCCCTTGTAGCAAATCAAGGAGAATACGGGGTCGCTGTGTGGTGTCATGAAGCACTAAGTGACCTTAGAACCTTTAGTTGAACAACTTGGCCATTAGGAAGTAGTGAGATAGCCGACTTTGGTGCAGTATGAAGTTTGTTGATACTCGATACTACGCTCATTGAGATCAGACTTTCAGGATAGTCCGGTCACCAAAATAGAGGCTTGCGCTAAAACAATGCCCGATGAAGAAAGATCAATGATAGTGAGATTCCATAGAACCCGATTACTTTTTAGAACAGGTTGAACCAACTAAACTTCAAGAGGGTACTTACCTATGAGCTCCATGCAAGCCTAAACCTAAGGACTTATTTGCTTTGCTTGTATATGATTATTTGTACATGACATCATGACATCATACTGTAGCATTTGCACTAATCATTTCAAGGACCTATAGATTTATCTTTGTTCTATTTTATAGGATATGGCTTCCATTCACAAAAATACCATCTGAATCAACCTTGTGAAAGTACCTCCTCAACTCAAGGAGTTAACGTCAAGGGTTCCCAATAATTCCCCGTTCACCAAGAAGTATGGTCGACTCCTCAACTTGGTTACCTTAAGCTTTGAATAAGACATGGTACATGTGCTCTTTCAATTATTTGACCCTAAACACCACTATTTCACATTCCCTGATTACCAATTAATGCCCACCATGGAAGAGTTCTCTCAACTGTTGGGAATACCTATTATTGGTCAAATACCCTTCACCGGCATTGAGAAAGACCCAAGACTTGAGGAAATTGAACTAGTATTACATTTGCAATGGTCTGACATAGTGCCTAATTGGGAAACAAGGAATGGTGTTAAGGGATTTCTAGCCAAGTTTCTGTTTGAGAAGGCTTAATTGTTTTGGGATGCTCTGGATTTGAAAGCTTTTGAAGAAGTTTTGGCTCTTCTAATATATGGGTTGGTACTGTTCCCTAATCCAGACCAACTTATAGATGTGAATGTGGTCAAAGTTTTTCTATCTCGTAACCCGGTGCCTACCTTGCTCGAAGATATTTTGCATTCTCTTCACGATTGCACCATGAAGAGAAGAGGCATTCTTATGTGTTTCACTCCTTTGCTGGCTAGGTGGTTTATTTCGTACCTTCCTCGATCAGTTTTAAAGAACGAACAAGGTATGAGGTGGTCTCAAAGGTTGATATCACTCTCGCATTCAGATATCCATTGGTGTTCTCGATCTTTGGAGGATGTTACCATCATCGACCGCTGTGGGAAATTCCCTAATGTCCCACTCCTTAGAATTAGGGGAGGTATCACTTATAATCCTTGCTTGGCTCTACGACAGTTTGGGTATGCTATGAGGGATGGCCCTTATGATGCGCTTGTCCAAGGTATTGTATTTGATAATGAGAACAATGTCTAAGGTTATCGTCAAATATTTGTACGAGCTTGGGGCATGGTGAACAAGGTTGATAGCAAAACTTTGGGGCATAATAACTCCATTCCTTTGGAGCCTTATCTCAAGTGGGTGCGAGCTCGTGCTCAAAGCCTCATGATTCCATATGTGGACATTCTACCTGTCATTATGGAGCCTATTACCGAAGGAGATGTTCCTTACACCATTCTTCATCGTGACATGCCTACTACTCTTGAGAAGTTGCAAAGATCGTGGATTTAACTCAAGGGAGAGCGAGAGACCTTCGAAGCCCAATTCTATACAGGTGAGAAGAAAGTTTTGGAGCTCACAAGGCAACTTCATGAGGAGCGGAACTTGAATGCCTACATCAGTCCGAAGAGGAAGCATCCATAGGAGACTTGAATCTTTTTTTTGTATAATTTCATTTTTTGTTGTTTTTCTTTCATTGTAAGCCCAAGAAGAAATTTGTAACCTTTTGAACTTATTAATACAATTAATGTTTTGTTTCCTCTTTGTTTAAGCAAATTTAAATATTAAAAGTCCTTGAAAACATTGCATACATATAAAATGCATCATATCATAAGCAGGTTTTCCAATATAGGTTTCCTCATCTTTCTATTATTTATTTCAGTATAAGATGGATCTCGAGTAAACTGTGAAGGATCTGCAGACTCTAAACTCTCAGTTTCAAGAAAATCTGCTCAACTTAGCAAAGGGTCAGCAAGAAATGATGTCACTTCTGGTTACGAAGAAGAAGACCAAGAAGAAAGTTGTGATCAGCATGGGGAAAAGATTCAAAGGCCCCGTCTGACGAGTTCAAGTTGAAGGTGACTCCTCCGAGGAGGATGAGAATTAAGATAAAGATGTTAGGAGCACCCGTGCTGGGGGTGGAAACAATCAAATATATGAAGATGAGGACTATTTTGACGAGCAATATCCACCGTCCGAAGACAAATATAAGCAACTAGAAGAGAAATTGAGGGCTGTAGAAATCCAAATTGTGCCTAGCTTGGACTTTGGTGACTTGGGTTTGGTTCCTGGGGTAGTCATTCTCCACAAATTCAAGATTCCTGTTTTTGCCAAGTACGATGGTAACTCATGCTCGAAGCTTCAATTAAGATCATACGTCCACAAAATTCACCAGCATACTACTGGTAGAAAACTATGGGTGCACTTTTTTCAAGAAAGTCTATCTGGGACGCAATTGGAGTGGTTTTACCAATTGGAAGGGACTAACATCCATACCTGGGAAGATTTGGCCACTTCTTTTTATCGCCAATATCAATATAATGTTGATCTTGCGCCAACTAAGGTGTAATTGCAAGGTATGACCATGGGTTCCAACGAGGGCTTCAAGGAATACGCTAAAAAATGGAGAGACCTGGCTGGCAGAATGCATCCACCATTGACTGATAGGGAATTGGTAGACATGTTTATGGGAACATGGACTGGACCATTTTTCAACTTGCTAATTGGAATTTCATCATCCGTATTTACTAAATTGATTTTAACTGGTGAGAGGGTTGAAAGTGGGATTAAAAGCAGGAAGATACCCATGGCCTCCACCTCAAATTATGTGAAAAAGCCATTTATTGGTAAAGAGACTAATGTTGTGTATGGGTTAAGAAGCCATGCTAGGAAGGACCACCGTCAGTTAGTAAATACAGTTCTAATCTCCAATCCATCTTCTACTCAAAGACCACAATAACAAGCTAATCAACAAAGGCCTGACATCCCAAGAAGACAACTTACCAGAATCAACATGTCACTATCTTAAGCTCTGCAACACCTATTGAAAGCTAATTCGGTAACATTGCAGGATCCCCCCTTCAAATCCCAATGTTCCATAACCAAAATATAACCCAAATTCCAAATGTGCTTACCACTCCAATAGTCCTGGACATGACAATGATCATTGTTGGGCACTGAAATGCAAAATCTAAGACCTTTGATAACAAGACAATTGAATTTGACCCTCCGCCAACTCCCAATATGATCACCGCACCTATGAAAAAACATGGTAAGTGTGTCAATGCTATTGAAGATGCCTCTTTTGTTTCCTCCGTCAAAGATTTGACCACTCCTTAGAAGACTGTTAAAGAGAATTTTCTGAAAGCTGGGGTATTCCTTGGCTGCCTTGAAGACTGTTGTTGTTGTCCTGTGCAAATTAATGGTTGTGAATGGCTGAAGAAAGGTGTCCAACACTTGATGGATAGCCATGAGATTCTATTTGAAATAACTCCATCTGTGAAAAGTTTGACCAAAGTTGTATCTCAAGAAGTTGAAGATGTATCCATCATTACTATCTCAAACAAACCCATTAGGATCACCTCCAAAGGTCCTATTAGGATTCCCGTTAAACCAAGAATAACTCCACTGATAATCCCCACACCGAGGCCAGTACCTAATTCTTCTGATAAGGTTGTGACCTGGAATTATGGGGCAGAAGTGTATTACCATGGTATCAAACAAGATTCATGGATTGATGAAGATGAAACTGCCTACATTGCCAATATTGCTGGATCAAGCAAAGTTACTAGGACGAGGAGGATCTTATCTCCTAAGATTTCACCTCCGACCACCATAACTACACTCATTCGTATTACTGTTGACAAACCTAGTACTGATAATAGGGGAAAGGAAAAGATGACTGAGCCTGCCTTGATGGAGGCGCCCACAAAAGATACTATCATCGAGGAACCATCTACCCGAGAGATGGAGGAGATTTTGAAAATTATCAGGAAAAGTGATTACAATATAGTGGAACAGTTGAGGCAAACACCCTCGAAGATTTTTATGCTATCTTTGTTGCTATGCTCCGATGCGCATGCTCAAGCGTTGATAAATTTCTTGAAAAATGCATATGTTCCTCAAGAAAATACGACTGACCAATTTGAAAACTGTGTAACGAGTTTGACTGCCGACAATGGTTTGGGATTCTCGGATGCAGATCTTACTCCAGTCAGGAAAAATCACAACAAAGCTTTGCATGTTTCTATCGAGTGTAAGGCACCACTTTAGCCCATGTGTTGGTGGATACTGGTTCCTCCTTGAATGTCTTACCAAAGGGTGCCCTAGATAGGTTGGACTGTGAAGGTTTGATACTAAAGCCTAGTGACATCATGGTGAGAGCTTATGACAGATTAAAGAGGATGGTCCATGGATAGGTTGATCTCCCTATCAAAGTTGGGTCTCAAGTCTTTAACTCGACATTCTATGTGATGGATATCCGTCCTGCTTATTTGTAATACTGTGGGAGAACTGACTTGGTTGTTTTGTGTTTTATCACAAATGTTGCGGATAGCAAGAGTCGCCATCGACTTTTCTTTTATCCAATAAAGGAAAGGGTGAAAAGAACAGGAAAGACCTTTCGAGATATTTTCTTGAGTTCGAGGGGTAGATTATGAAAAGGGAAGGTATTAACACCCTTTTCATCCGTGGTTATCTACGGGCTCTTAGTTGCATAATCACTTTGAAAATGATTTTTTTGAAATGTGTTTGTGATTGGTGTAAGTTTGAAAATATTTTGAAAACGCCTTTGTTGCGGCAAACTTTATAATGATTCTCGTCTCTATAAGAATGTATACAAAGTGTTGGTTTTGAAAATATTTCAAAGAGATGTTTGTTTTTTAAGATGTTTTGAAAGTGTGAGTGTGAAACTGGTTTTAGTTTATGAGCAAGCAACTACGAGCGTCCTACCTATTCAAAAGGTCTTTGTTCTTTTCCTCCTCCTTTAGAATTTTCTACTTTACCATTGATTGATAAGAAGCCATATCTTTGGATATGAAGGGACAAGCGTGGATCAATCGTATAGTCATAGAAGGCAACTTATGAGACGCTTTAGCAATTTTCGTAGGGACTAAGATCATTTTACTGAAGGCAACATCGAAGGGTCATCGAGGGACTACAATCTTTTTATCGAGGGTCTTTGCTAAAACGTCTCATATTCGAGGGACATGACTATTTTTCTGAGGCAACAAGCAAGGTTATCCTAGAGTTGCACGTGTGAATAGTGTGTTTGATTGCATGCATTATCTTTGAGATTAGGGTTTTCTAACGGTTGATTTTATCTTGCCATACACACCCTAATTACTAACAATTATATGAAAAGCGATAAATTTCTGGAAATTAAAATCCTACACTATTACATCATTAGGGGAGTGGGGTACAATTTATAAATGGGGATGAAGTAGATGTCTAATTATTACAACCATATCGAATAGCTGGACAGTAATGAAGATAATCTGTAAATAAATGTAAAGGCAATGTAAAAAGAAAGAAAAATTGCATTTTGAACTATTATGTGTCGACACAATGTTGCTATGCATCGACATATAACTCTTCTTGCTCCTGTAAGACAAAATTAACTCAGTATGAGTCAATGCATAATGGGATGTGTCGACTCATGCACCTGTTTGTGTCGACACATGCGTGTTTTGTGTCGACTCGTGCAACTTTCATCCTTCTGTTTTGCGGCCTGGATAACGGTATGAGTCAATGAATAAGGCCATGTGTCGACTCATATCTTGTTTTGTCACTAGAATGAGTCAACCCGTGTGGGTATGTGTCGACTCATACTGCAGTTTTTTGCCTCTATCATCATTCTTTTGCATGTATCAGTCAGTTTTCAACATACAATTGATAAAAATGAACAACAAGTAAATGGTTAACTTTAAAGGGTAGTGATTACTACATTCTATCTTCACAAATGAACCAAAGATGATGTATGGATAATGCAAAGTCAAGAAGACTTACCTTGAAACTGCACTTTATATTTGGAGTCTGAACAATTTTCAAGATGTTGTCTGGACTTTAATGAACCTCCAAAAAGTTATTAAACCTCATTCTGTATTGAAAGTTTCTGAACCAAACTCCAAACTGTAAATTTGTACAATACTGTCTTTTGTTTAGAAGGTGAAGATAAGGGCACTACAGAAATTGTTCTTGTGCTTGAACAATCTCTATGTGATATGAAATGTTTAGCTCGTCTATGGGAGTGTTTGCAAGATGGAATAATGGGTTGAGGTTTTGTTTGAATGAAAATAGAGCTGGTTTTTTGAATGAGCAAAAGTTACAAAGAATTCTATTTTTCTCTCTTTTTTCTCTAAAAGCCACCTTTTGTGTGTTGTGAAAACAGTTTATTTGTAGATGAAGTTGGCTGAAGTTTGGGAGGGAAACAAATGAATATTTGAACTCTTTGGGTATGCTGTTTCATAAACTTTTTAGGAGTAGCTCTTATATGCTAATTTGTTGCAAACATGGGACTGATATGATGCAAAATTTCAGGGCAGCATTGTAGGTTTTGGAGCAGACTATGACAGCATAGTGTTTACCGTTGTTTTTGGTAAACAACCGTTGGTCTCCAAAAAGGTAAGTTTTTGGTTTACTTGCGGGATCGACCAAACTAATCCTAGAACATATGCTAATCTTTATGTAAAATGAGTAAGAAGGAAGAACGCACGTTTGACCCAGGGGAGAGATGTTTAAGATTGTTGAATAGTAAATAAAAGCATAAAAATACAAGTAAAAGAAGTAAAAAGATAACTTTGCAAGAAAGACTTTTATTAAGTAAAAAGGTGTTTCTAACGTACATTGATCTGCTTTTTATCCTTTCTCACGCAGTAGTTACTTGGATAATATTTGAGAGGTTTAGTACCATAAGTTGAACACACTTAAAAATTACACAAACTTCTTAATTTATACTAAAAGTAGGTAACCGTCGAGGGGACATTCTGCGCTAGGATGAAGATAAGTGTCTTATGCATGCCTCTCGACCCATAGCTTTTTGCCACGTTCCCTTCCCTTAGACGCTGATGAAAAACACCTTTCCCTCCAATAATTCAAATTTCAAAATGGTCTTCGTCCCATGTGCCAAGGCGCGAACACTTCCCTTCAGTCGAACAACTTACATCTGCTTCAGTCGAATGAACCTTTGGTTGAAGCTTCTTATCATATCTTGGATCCTTTTCCTTAAGTTATCTCGTGCGTCGAATTATACCTCCTGGTGTAGTTCATTTCCAGTTGTTTGGTCAAAGAGACCAAATATAGTAAGTGCCGAATTTGAGAGCCAACACATAGCAGGGCTGTTTTTGTGGATTTAGTCAAAGGGAAAAGTTCAAACAAGACAAGACTTTAGGATTTGTAACTTAACCAATTCTAACTTAAAAAATGAAGTCTTCTAATAACTTGAATTATTTGTAACATTCTTGAATTATTTTGAATTGTAGTGAAGAAAGATGTCATGAGGTAATGAAATTAATCGCATATGGAAAATACTTAGAAATTTTTTCCAAGTCTTGCCAAGTTTAATTTGTGACCTTCTTGATTTTTGATGATAAAATTTCATGTTCTGAATGCCTTGATGACATGTGATTTTAGAAACTCAAATTTGACCAAAAAAGTCAAAGTTTGACTTTTCAGTATACAATTGACTTTTTTATCAGTTGACCAAATTTCATCTATCAATCTACTGATCTCGGGAGGTGAATTGAAATATGAGACTAGTTCTAAATGACACACTTAAATCCTTGAGATCATATTCCAAACCAATAAGTCGTGTACTAGGTCGAAAGTCAAAGATTGGTCATTCTCGGTCAAAACCCTAATTTTGATCATTTTGCCCTTTTGGTGATCTGATAAAATTTCTTGAGGAGTTGTGATCCAAACTTGATCAATTGACATATATGAGTTCAAAATGTTGATATGGATAAAAAATTATGAAGTTTTACTATAAATTGACCATAATTGAATTTTTGCCCAATATAGTTAATTTTAGGTCAACTGATCAATTGACTGAGCAAGAATGTGATCCAAAGCTTGAAACTTGACATGAGAAATCTCGAGAGTTAAAAATGATCCATGAAAGTCATATGGGGCCTTAAAAGTCCAATTGTACTTGTCATCAGTGCTTGAGGTGGTGTCTTGAGTTAATCCATCCTTGTGCCTTCTTGAACCAATGGACATCTTATAAGAGAAATCTTGAGAAAATAAGAGGTAAATTTTTGGGGTATAATAGCTCCCCCTGTTCAATCTTTTTGAACTTGAAGAGTTAGATTTGCGGGTCCTCCATTCGTGACTTGAAGGTGAAAGATGATTGAACACTAGAGTGCCCAGAAATTTGCACTCGGTGATGTGTTGATGGATTGTATAGGGAATAGGCTTGAGGATGCCATTTGGAGAGGTGATGGAGAGTTGTCAGAGATGGGCTTATAGATTCCATATGGAGTGACTGTTGGTAGAAATTAGAAGAAGTATCAGAATAAATCTTTGGTCGATTTATTCTGAATGATATGCTGGAATATACCCGAGTTAAGCCGTGTCCGGAAATGTATTAGAAAGAACCCGTGTTGGATTGCTTCCAGATGAGCCCATGTGAAGCTACATCCGGAGACATACGAGAAGGAATCCGATTAAGATTACATCAGGATGAGCCCGTGTGAAGCCGCATTTGGAAGTATATGAGAAGGAATCCATGTAAGATTGCTTCAGGATGAGCCTGTGTGAAGCTACATCTGGAAATTATGAGAAGGAATCTGTTGTACCCCAAAATTTGCCCTCCCATATTCTTCAGGAAATTGCCAAGTCAAGCTTCAAAATTCCCCAAGGGTTGCACAGTGCAAAGGCCTCATAAGCAGTCAAGATTAGGGTTTGTGTTCTGATCAAGAAAATGAAATTTCCAAAGGTCCAATCAAGTCTCACATGCCTATAAACATGGTCAAGCATCCTCATATCAAGTTTCAAGACATTCAGCACAAAACTGCACAGTCAAAAACCCTAATTGCACTATAGTCAACTGTAGGGGCAAAATGGTCATTTGACAGTCAAAAGTTCAAATTTTTGGTCAACATATCATTTTGAATCCATAAACATCATTTCATCAATGCTTGATCATGATTCTCAAAATTTGGCTCAAAAATCATCAAGATGCAAAAGCTTCCTTATTTGGACAGCTGGAAAAGTCAACTGTAAATTGACCAGGGCATAACTTTCACATGGATTATCCGAAAAATTCCATCCAAAGCTCATTTTGAAGAGAAAGACATTTCCTACAACTCATCTTCATACTTCAAGTCCAAGAAATGCTCTCACAAAAAGTTATCAATTTCAACATTATAGGTCATTTTCAAAAGTCAACAAAAAGGGACTTTAAGTCAAAGGCCATAACTTGAGATTGGTAACTCAAAATGACATGGGACCAAAGATATTGGTTAGAGGACTCAAAGACCTTTCCAAAATGTCCAAGAACATGAGAAAAGCTTAAAAATTGAGCAAGTTATGCCTTGTGGAAGTTGGGAAATGTTTGGATATTTTGAAAAGTCAACATTGATTCAAATGACCTAGAATTGATAGGGGCCCATTTTTATTCCACAATTCATTATCCAAGGCATGTGCACGACCACTTGGCCCAAAGGGAAGTTTTTATTCATTTTTTATTTATTTATTTGGATTTTTATTAATAACAATTCATTTAAATTAAAATAAATACATGAAAAATGCTAACCTAAGTTTTTTCAATCTTTTTGTGCATGTTTTATCCTCAAGATTTCGTGCATAACTCAATATAGAAAGATTTGGATTGAATTGATCTTAATTGATACAAAATTGCATGAAAAATATTTGAAAAAAGATCTTGAAAATCAAATTTCCAAAATCATGAATGCAAGAGATTTGGAGTGGTTTCTTTAACCTAATTCATTCAGTACAAAAGCCTAAACATAAACCTAATCTCAAGAACCCTGGAAGCTGCGCAGAAATCAATTGACAAACTTGAAAAATTTGGCAAGAAACTCAATTCTGAAAACTAACTTGCAGGAGGTTTCAAGCCAAGATTTCCATCTCATTAGCTTCCTCAAGCATTACTAAACGTTTTCCAATCACAAACGCTCATCAAAACACCCGGAATTGGTACAATGGAGTAAAACTGTTTCAAATAAAATTCACAATCGTGCATCTTCATTCATGCGTTTATTGCAAGTTTTAATTGTTGATTTACATTCCTCATGTTATTCTGAAGCTAACCCATGTGTTTAATTGTGTTTTTATGCCTTGTATACGATTTCGCCATTGATGATTTTTAGGGTTTGCAGAGTTTCGAATTAGGGGTTTTAAGACAAAGCAAAATTAGAACACCACAGTGCCATGGTTGTGATCAGCGCATGTGGACGGAGACCATGGAACCCTCGCGCTCAATTTATGAGCGTCGTAGGGCTAATAGCTATTTTCTAGTAGCCTGCCTAAGAAAACGCGTAAAAAACCGTTGCCATGTTTATTGTATTTTCAGGAAAACGAAAACAATGGAGAAGATGAACTCGTGGCTGGTCATGATTGGCTCTTTTGAAAATTCGCGCGCAGACCCACTAATCTTTTGTTTTCTTTTTATAATATTTGTTAGTTGCTTATTAATCAAACGCGTGAGTTGGCTCCACTGGCAAGCATAAGGGTTGGCAAACCACATGACCTGGGTTCGAGCCCCAGGTCTTCATTATTTCCCATATTATTTTGCAATCCATGTTCATATGTAGGTTCAACATCTAGGCGTACCATACGCCCTCCAGATCAAACCATTCACAAAGCCAGGGAGATCAAATCAACGGCTCAGATCCCAGGAACATGGTGCACCTTGGTCAACGCCTCTGCACGTGAGTAAAAAAGTCCACAAGGCCAGGAATTGAATTGGGCTCAAGATGCTTGGACTTAACCTCCTATTTGGGGTCTGAACCCCCAGGTTTGCATATTTTTTTAGTTTCTTTACTTTTTTTTTTGTATTATTATTTTTACTTCTTTTTTATTATTGTTTTATAAAATTAGTTTTATTATTTTCATAAATAGAAAAAATACCACATAAAAAAATCAGAAAAGAATTAAAATGATAAATATTTTATTTCTACTATTTTCATAAATAAATTGTATATAATTATTTAGTTTTAAATTAGGTTGTAATTTTAATTCTTTTCATAATAAAAATCTAAAAAATGTAGAAATAGGTTTAATTAATAATTTTTCATCCTTTTTATTTTTTCTTTCATAAATAATATTATTTATTTTACTTATTTTCATAATTAAATTTGTATATAAAAATTAGGGTTAATTTAGGTTAAAAACTTCAATATTTTCTTAATAAATTAAAAATAATTAGGATTAGGGTTTGTATCTCATTTTAATTTTAATTAATTCTCCTTTTTCACATTAAATCCTAAAATACTAAAAAAACCAAAAATAAGTTCTTTCTTTTTTTAATTAATTAACTCCATCATTAATTTAATTTTTGCAAAAGGGTCCAACGCCCTCGTTCTTAATTTCTTATTCATTCGCATATTTATTTTATCTCGTTTAAATATTTATGTACCTCTCCCAAGGCCATGTAACCTTTCAATTTCTTGCACTTTATTTACCTTATTTCTTTATTTTCTGTCAAATCGGGTTCGAGAAATTTTGGCGATGTGGACCCGCGCCATTTGTAATAGCTTAGAATTTATTTTTCCCGCAATATTTTTAATTGTTAAATAAATGCATGAAAGAATGTATGGACAAAAATAAAAACAAGCGTAGAACACCAATAACATGACAAGACCAAAATAAATGAAAACGACACACAAATCACACACCACCCCTAGGGTACGCCTCACTGTTGCCTTGCCTCGAAAGGTGATCGTCGAGTAGAGGATGTCTTAGTAAGTCCTCATGATCCGGGAACCTGGCGTGAGGGTAGCTTCTAAGGTATCTTCCTATTGCTCTGGTGATCACCATGTCCCGAACCTCGAATTGACCCAAACACCTCCAACGGTGGTGCTACCTACCTCTCAATGGTGGGCGTTGTACCCCAAAATTTGCCCTCCCATTGCCCCAACATTTTCTCATCACAAGACCTTTGAAGATCAAGATACAGTTAGGGTTTCCTCTGCTCAAGACTTCTCCTTGCACTGTGGACTCAAATTAGGGTTTGTGTTTGCCCAAGGATGTTTTGACCTAAAAAGCCTAAGATGACTTTCATGCTTCATGTTGGACTCCCAAGTTTACCCATACCAAGTTTCAAGTCTTGATCCCAAGTTTTGCCCAGTCAATTGGACAGTTGACCTAGAAATCAACTGTATTGGGGAAAAAATCAACTGTGGCCAATTTACAGTCAAATCTCATGAAATTTGATCCACATCAACATTATGAACTCATATAGACCATTTGATCAAGTTTGGATCACAATTCCCCAAGAAATTTGATCAGATCATCAAAAGGGCAAAATGGTCATTTTTAGGGTTTTGACTGCACAAAGGCAATTTTTGACTGTTTGACCTAGCCAATGGTAAACCAAGCTCACATATGGCCTCAAGGACTCAATGGAATTATCTTGACATGTTCATCAAGCTCAAAAGATCCCAAATACACAAGATTGACAGTTGAATTTCCCAGTCAATTGATCAATTTTGACTGTATACTGAAAAGTCAAACTTTGACTTTTTGGTCAAAGTCAAGAGTCAAGATTCATTTTTCATCAAAACATGCCAAATCATGAAACTTGTTCATCAAGAAATCACAAAATGCAAATTAGGGTTTGAAAATGGAATTTTTCATAACTTAGAATTTTTCTAAGTTATGAAAAACCCTAATTTTTTCCCAACTTTGCCCCATCTTTTCACCATGATCCATTTGGATTCAAACAAAAGTCAAAACATGAAAGTTGTAGCTTGTTGCATAATCTACAACTTTGATTCACAAAGTTTTCTCATTTGAAGCTTGTATCTCAAGTTATAATTTTTTGAATAAGGGCACTAAACCATCTTTTAACTTAGTGAAATTTGACCTATTTTGACAAGATTTTCTACCCTACTTCAAGGCCACTTTTCATACCCTTCCACTTGGAATTTTGATTTGCATTTCAAAGATGGATTGTAGTACACATTCTAAGCTTTCCAAAATGTCCAAGAACTCATCAAACAACCTCATAACTTGAGAGATTCGAATTTCACAAGTTGGAAAAAAATCCACTTTTGTTCTTCATCCAAACATGTTCACAAACTTGCAAATTTGAATTCAGTTTGCTTTATGCTTAATTACAGGTCCTTGAACCATTCCATACTCAATAATTTAATGCATATTCAATGAGTTGAGGCCATGTTCTTTGTGTTCTAACATTGCATAGTGGATTAATCCTAAACTAGATAAAGTGCTTTATCCATTTTTGTAAAAAGCTAGCTTTATGTCAATTTGAAATCCAAGCAAGTACAAGCAAAATCCTCTTGGCACAAGATTATGGACAAGTTGCTCTGATCAAGAGAAGATTATGCAGCAGGATTAGAGGCCCCTACTGACCTAAAAACAAAAGTGACCATTGCTTGCTTCATTTTCAAGTAACATTGCATAACTTATCACATATCTCATCTCAGCTTAGAAACAGAAGAGAGAAGTGATCAAACACATTCCATAGACCACATTCAAGCTTTGGCACGAGTCATCATTTCACTCTGAAACACCCTCCATCTTAAAATCACCTTGAAACTGCTCAAACAGGGGAACCCCTGCAGTTTGAGTGCAAACTCCCAATCCCTTCAAGCATTTTGATTCAAACCTTTTCCTCTACCTTCCCTACAATATATACAAGCTAACCATGTCCTAAAATCAGACCTGTAACACCTCCAAGCCACTTCACCATTTTTAATTTTCTGTTTTGCAGTTGGAGTTCACTAGCTCGATTCAGGGAGTTTCAAGACAAAGTAGGAATTGGAAAAGCATCCTTACACTTCAAGGAAGCTGTACAAGTCATCATTTCACTCTGAAACACCCTCCATTGCCAAGCTCGATTCCAACTGAACAGGTACATTCATGGAGTTCTATCTCTCTTGTTAGGCATTGTTAGCTTTAGGTTCTTGAAGAAAACATGTCACAATCATAGCCTTGAACATGCTCATATGTTTAGATTTCATTTATATTTCGTGTGCTTAGAGAATTTCATGTCTGAACATTGATGAAAAGTTAGGTCAGAAATGGGGGGGAGAGAAATTCTCCCTCATCTTAGAGAGATAGGTCATGTTCTTTATATGGTTGAAACCGTCTCTTAATGCTCTACACTTTTCATGTTACGAGTTTTGCTTGAAAGTCCAGGAATCCAGAGATAAAAAACGCGCGTTTTTGCTTGAAGAAGGCTGTACAGAGGTTGAAGAAGAAGTGGTCTGGGCTGGGCCTGGATTTATTTTCTTTTCACACCCCATTTCCATGTTTACACCCCCTGAGCCCATTTGCTTCATTTTTGACTCTTTTTTACTTTTTCTTTTTTGGTTGACTTTGTTTATTTTTTCTCATGACATTAAAAAATTAAAAATATTTTTTTCATCATTTTTTGCATTTATTGCATATTTATTTATTTATTTTCTTTGTTTGTACATAAGTATATATAGACTATTATTAGAATAAATATAAAAATAATGTAAATACCATTTTTATTTTTATTTACTTTCTGAAAATATTTCACACAAAAAATACTCTTTTATTTATTTTATTAAAATAATAAATAAATACTTATTTTTTGTATAATACATATTTAGGGTTTAATATATATATATATATATATATATATGTGATTATTAATATATTTAAGATAAAAATATAAAAATACTTGAATTTTATTTTATTTTATTAATATTTGATATAAAAATACCTTTTTCCATGATACATTTCATTTTATTTTATTTTTGAAAATAATAAATAAATAGTTGTATTAAATTAGATAATAATGCATTTTCTTTAAAATTAGGGTTTTTACCCTAAATTCAAAATACTCAAAAAATAATACATTTTTATTTTCTTCTACATAAATAATATTTTCTCATACACATAAAAACTTTCTTTTTGCATTTCACATATTTATTTAATCTCCATTTAATTATGCAATTTATTTACCTTGCAAATATTCAAATGATGTAATAATTTAGATTTAAATTCTTGTCAATATCCCCATTTGAACCTTTGTACCCCCTTTCCCATATTTGGTTTTGTAATAGCTTAGTAATTTTAATTTCGCACTTTATTGCTTTCTAATGATAACATGTTAGAATTAGGGTTTGTATGCGAAAAACGATAAAAAATAGTTTGACCTAATACAAGATAAACAAGCATGAAAATGGACACACAAATCACACTTGCACCCCCTAGGGTTTTCCACTTGTTGCCTTCAAATAAATGGGCCATATTGTATGTTGAACTTCTTTGGGCAAAGCAAACAATTTGAATGATCATAGTCCCTCGACAAAACTTTTCAAAACAAACAAAAACAAATGATCAAGTCCCTTAAAGAAAATTGCCCAAAGACATTTAACGCCGTTGCAATTATGGTCTAAACGATGACCCGCGCCTGTCCCTTTCACATCCTAACACAAGGTTGCCCACCAAATACAATGGTGGAGCAAACTTGTTAAAAGGGTTAAAGTATAGCAATGATCTTTTGAGAAATTTAGGAGTAGATAACCTCTTAGTTACTTGAATCAACTTGCAAAACAAACACTTGCCTAAATTCAAAACCACACAACATCACACTTTCAAAACAATTTTCAAAAACAAATGAAAACCTTTTCAAAAGACATACATCTTTGTATACATCCCCACATGGATCATTACAAAGGTTGCCACCACATTGGCCTCTTTTCAAAACATTTTCAAACCCACACACTCAAGCACCATTTAAAACAATTGAAAACAAAAGGCAAGTGATCTAAGCAAGTAACTAAGAGCCCATGGATAACCATGGATAGAAAGGGTGCTAATACCTTCCCTTTTCTATAATCTACTCCCCGAACCCAAGAAAACATCTCAAAAGGTTTTTGCTGTGCTTTTTAACCTTTCCTTAGGATAAAATAAAAAGTCGGTGGCGACTCTTGCTAACCGCAACATTTGCGAATAAAAACGCAAAACCTCAAGTCAGTTCTCCCACCGTATCACAGAACTGGCGACTCTGCTGGGGAAAATTGACTTAAAAGTGGAGTAACCTTAGGGTTTAGATCACCTTTGTTTTCAATTGTTTGCTTTGTTTGCTTTTATATTTGTGGGCTTTGCATCGGAGTTTCATAGATCCTAACCCGGATCTGGGATGTACCCTTTTTAGGTAGCATAATCTGTGAGGGACCTGTCCGGCGTAGACCGACATGGGTGAAGCAGTGGCTACGTTGGTGTGGCAACTTAGTCTGTACCTATATCCCTTGTGTTGTAACGGGGAGAATATAGGTCTTCTAAGGGGTCATTGAACACCAACCAACCTTAGAACCCTAAATTGACCAACTTGGCTATTAGGACAGTAGCATTATGCTACACTCATTGAGGCTAAACTCTCGAGATGGTTCTGGCCGCGAGAAAAGATTGCGATGCTGGAGTTATGACCGATTGAGGGTAGCCAATGATTTGAGATCCTCTAGAACCCGGTTACTTCTTATAGGACAGGTTTTAACCAACAAAACCAAAAGAGGGTAATACCTGAAACTCATGCTGGCCTGAAACCTAAGGGTGTCTTGTGTGGCTTGTGTGCCTTATTTGCCTATGTGAATACTTGTGATGTGCTTCATCATAGCATCATGCCATCATACCATTGCATGCATCCTGTATAAAAGGCTAACCCATTTCAAAGACAAAAAGGTTTCATCTTTGCTCTGTTTTGTAGGACATTATGATGCCCGTGCGTAGAAATACTGTCCGGCTCAACTTTGTTCAACCACCAGTTTTACTCAAGGATCTGGTTGGAAGGATTCCAAACACTACCTCCTTCATCAACAGACATGGTTCTCTCCTTGGCTTGATCACTGCAAAATGGGACCAACAACTGATAAGTGTTCTGACCCAGTTTTATGACCCTCTGCATCATTGTTTCACCTTCCAAGACTTCCAGCTGGTTCCTACCCTGGAAGAATTTTCTTATTTGCTTGGGATTCCTGTCTTGGAAAAAACTCCCTTCACTGGTTTGGAAAAGACTCCTAGGCCTGAAGAGATTGCTGCAATTCTCCCCTTGACCAAAGAAGAGGTATTGTCCAACTGGGAAACTAGAAATGGGGTCAAGGGCTTTTTGGTCAAATTTCTGGTTGATAAAGCTAATGATTTCTGGAATGACTTGGACTTCAAGGCATATGAGGATGTTCTAGCTCTTTTGATCTATGGTTTGGTGCTGTTTCCCAACCCTGACACCTTTATCAGTATCTATGTCATAAGGATCTTCATGTCTCGGAATCCAGTACCCACTCTTTTGGGTGATATTCTACAACAACTCTATGCTCGTACTGCTCGAAAACGGGGAACTCCGTGGTGTTGTACTCCTTTGCTAGTAAGGTGGTTTATTTCGCACCTTCCTAAGTTCGTGCTGAAGAATGAAGAAGGAAAAGGATGGGCTCGGAGGTTAATGTCTCTCACTGATAATGACATCACCTGGACTCTCAGAGGTTTGGATGAGGTAGCTGTTATCGACCGTTGCGGAGAATACCCTAATGTCCCGTTGATTGGTATCCAAGGAGGAATCTCTTACAATCCATGTTTAGCTCTCCGTCAGTTTGGAAGAGCCAGAGGAGATGGGCCTCATGAGATGCTGGTTCCTCACTTCCATTTTGAGTTTCAGGCAGACAGTGACAAACTACGCCAGGGATTCATTAGAGCTTGGGACAGAATTCACAAAGCTGACCCACATGAGTTAGGACCGAAGACTTCTCTGCCATTGAAGCCCTATTGCAAGTGGGTCCGCATCCGTGCTCAGAAGTTAGGTATGCCCTACAAAGCTGTTAGACCTCTCATTCTTGAGTCTCCTGTTGAAGATGGGGTTCCTCCAACTGTCCTCCCTCCTCAGATACCTACTGATTTTGACACCATGAAGAGATCTTGGGCACAGCTTAAGGAAGAAAGGGATTTCTATTGGGAGAAATTCAACGAGCAGGAACGGAAGATCCAGAGGCTGACTAAGCAATTGGAAGAAGAACGGGTCTTGAACAACTACATCAGCACTGAAAAGAGGAGGCCATGGGAGCATTGATGAGCTTTGGATGTTTCCTTTTATAGTTTATTTCTTTTCCAGTATTTTTCATTCCTGTAATGCCTAAGGGCAAATTGTTGAACAATTGAAAATTTTAATCTAATGAAGTGTGTTTCCCTTTTTGTCTACAAAGTTGAATCTTGTTTGTCTTTGAAAACATAAAACATACGCATTCCATTACACCATATGCATAACAGGTACCCTATTTCACAGGTTGCTTAATCTCCTTCGCTGTTTATTTTGAACAGTCATCATGAATCCAGACTCCTCCAGTGAGCAAGCAATCAAGGCCCTTCAGGCCCAAAGTGCACAGTTTCAAGAGATGGTCCTAAGCCTAGCCCAAGGTCAGCAAGAGTTGAAGACTCTACTCCTGAAGAAGAAGAAGAAAAAGAGGACTGCATTGTTCAACACCGGACGCCGATTTGGGAACACACTCCACAACGAAGCTGATCCAACCACTTCTTCTGCTGAGAAAAACAGTCCCCAAGGGGGAGGAGCTCCTAGTCCCGCAGTCTCCGACAATGAGACGGACTATAACGACGAACAATACCCACCTGCTGCTGACAGATACAAGCAATTGGAGGACCGCTTGAGCGCCATGGAAATTCAGAATGTGCCGGGACTGGATTTCAGAGATTTGGGGTTATCTTCTGGGGTAGTCATTCCACACAAGTTTAAGGCGCCTGCCTTCGCCAAGTATGATGGGGTCTCCTGCCCAAAGCTGCATCTAAGGTCGTACGTAAGGAAAATCCAACCTTACACGGCAGATAAGAACCTCTGGATTCACTTCTTCCAAGATAGTCTCTCGGGGTCACAACTTGAATGGTTCTACCAATTGGATGGAGCCAGCATCCGACACTGGGAGGATTTGATAACCGCATTCTACAGACAATACCAATACAATTCTGATCTCGCTCCTACGCGTACCCAACTTCAGGGTATGTCTCTAGGAACGGGTGAAGGGTTCAAAGAGTACGCTCAAAAATGGAGAGATTTGGCTGGCAGGGTGCAGCCTCCATTAACTGATCGAGAGCTGGTTGATATGTTCCTTGGGACGTTGTCTGGTCCGTTTTTCAATCATTTGGTTGGTAACTCCTCCGCTGGATTTACAGATTTGATATTAACGGGAGAAAGAATTGAAGCTGGCATCAGGTCAGGCAAGATACAGAAGGCTGCCTCTACAAGTGCTGAGAAGATGCCGTTTAAGAAAGAAGCAAGTGCCGTCTATGGTCCTAGAAGACAAGTCAAGCCCGAAAGTCGCCAAACCGTCAATGCTTTGGTCATCTCCAAACCTGTTGCTGCTCCTCAGCAGTACAACCAACAAAGAAGTGAAAGGCCCAAGAGGCAGTATACCCGACTGAGTATGACATTATCTCAAATTTTACCCCAACTGTTATCCACCAACCTGGTGACCCTCAAAGAAGCTCCTAAGGTCGTCAACACTGCGTCTCCTAAGTATAACCCAAATGCCCGGTGTGCTTATCATTCTGATAGTCCCGGGCACACTACTGATGATTGCTGGGCCTTGAGAAACAAAGTGCAAGATCTGATCGACGCAAAGGAAATTCAGTTTGAAGCGCCGGAAAGACCAAATGTTGTAACTGCTCCTATGCCCCAGCATAGGGTAAATGCCATTGAGGAAGAAGTGTACGCTGTTTCGGTAGATGAAGTTGTTACCCCTCTGAAGACCGTCAAGAAGAACCTACTGCGGGCCGGTTTATTTCCGGGTTGCAGTGATGGTTGCCTGTTCTGCGATGTTTCCCCGTCTGATTGCCCCTTGCTGAGGTTAGGCGTCCAAAGCCTAATGGATAGCAAGGAGATTCTATTCAAAAAGACTGCTGTTCAATTGGTTCCGATGAAAGAAGTTTCCGTGATTACCATCTTCAAAAATCCAATCAAGGCTCCCCCGAAGAAGCCTATTCAAATCATGACAGTTGCGCCTGTGATCATTACTGTTCCGGGGCCCCTCTCCTACGTGTCTGATAAAGCTGTCCCCTGGCATTATGAGGCAGACGTGTATGTAAATGGAATCAAACAAGAATTCGACGCTAGTGCCAGTATCTGCGATATCATTGGTCCAGCCAAAGTTACCCGCAGTGGCAGGCTCTTCTCGCCTGACATTGCGCCGCCCGCTATTCGAAAACCCCTCCTCATAAAACCTACAAGTTTACCTGGTCCTGTTGCTGATCAATTTGTGTCCCCTGCTGCCGAGTCATCAAATGCTCGGGGCAAAGGGATTGAAGAAGAGCCTGCCCGGACGGAGGCGCCAATACCCATAAATGCTGAGGCCTCCCGACAAGAAATGGAGGAGATTCTGAAAATAATAAAGAAAAGTGATTTTAATGTTGTCGAGCAGTTGGGGCATACGCCCTCCAAGATCTCCCTGCTCTCCTTATTGCTATGCTCCGAGGCCCATGCTAAGGCCTTGATCTCATTTCTCAAGACGGCCCATGTGCCGCAGGAGACATCTGCAGTCCAGTTCACTGATTGCATAGCGAATCTAACGGCGGACAACGGCTTGGGTTTTTCAGATGCTGACCTGACCGCAAAAGGGAGAGACCACAATGATGCCCTGCATGTCTCTATTGAATGCAGGGGCACTACTCTGGCACATGTATTGGTGGACACTGGTTCTTCCTTGAATGTTCTTCCGAAAAAGGCTTTAGATCGTCTGGATTATGAAGGCCTGGAGTTGAAACCCAGCAATATCATCGTCAGGGCCTTTGACGGTTCCAAAAGGATGGTTCATGGAGAGGTTAACATCCCTATTCGTGTGGGCTCCCAAGTGTTTGACTCTACCTTTTACGTGATGGATATACGTCCATCATACTCTTGTCTGTTGGGTCGACCTTGGATCCATAAAGCTGGGGCGGTGACCTCCACCTTGCACCAAAAGCTGAAGTATCCCGTCAGGGGGAAGATCGTCACTGTACAAGGAGAAGAGGAGTATATGGTGAGCCATTTGAATTCCTTCAGGTACATCGAGATGGACGGAGAGTTTATTGAAACCCCCTTCCAGCATTTCGAGGAGGTGCATCCAATTTCAGCAGCTGCAGAGACAATGGCCGAAGAGAATGATTCCTTGAAGATGGCTTCCCTAAGGGATGCCCGGGCTGTGGTACAGAAAGGCAATTGTGCACACTGGGGTCAGCTTCCTGACTTCACTCAGAAGAACGACAAGTTTGGGCTAGGCTTTACTGCAGAGGCTCAGAAGGCGGTGCGCAAAGAGAAGATCGGAAAGGCTCCGGTGTTTATTTCCAGCTCAAGGGTGAATGCTATCGAGGAGGATGTAGAGGAAGCGGAGTTTGACAGTTGGATCTACCCGACTGCCAGCGATGGACCAAGCAACTGGACGACAAAGGATTTTACCCCTATCACATTTGTCACGCAGTAATTGATTTCTTTTGATTTCCGAATTTGTAACAAACAATATGTTAAAACTTTGTTGGCTCGGTGTCCTACCCGGGGCATCGTAGCTCCATTTGTGAGGGCTTTTTGTATGACATTTTCATATATCATCAATCAAAACATTGGACGTTTGTTGCATTTCAAATCTTTTGCTCTTTTCCTTTCTGTGTTATATTGCAAAACAGCTGTATTTACACACACTCACTTATACAGGTTTCAATCCACTCTGGATCTCACTGGTAACAGCTCTGCTACCGCCAGTTATGACTTCGAAAATCCGATCAACTTGGCCGAAGACGAAGGTGAGGATGATTGCGAAGTGCCTGGTGAGCTCGCAAGACTTCTACTCCAGGAAGAGAGGGCTATTCAACCACATGAAGAGCCTGTGGAGACAATTGACTTGGGTACTGAGACAGATAGGAAAGAGGTCAAGATTGGTGCCAATCTAGAGCTCAGCGTGAAGCAACGATTGATCCAGATGCTACAAGACTACATGGAGATTTTTGCTTGGTCCTATGAAGATATGCCTGGTTTGGATGCCGACATTGTAGTTCACCATCTGCCAACCAAGGAAGATTGCCCTCCGGTAAAGCAAAAAGTTCGACGGATGCGTCCAGAGATGTCTGAAAAGATCAAGGCCGAGGTTATGAAGCAGTTTGATGCCGGGTTCCTTGCAGTAACTTCTTACCCCCAGTGGGTTGCCAATGTGGTGCCAGTACCAAAGAAGGACGGTAAAGTCAGAATGTGTGTCGACTACAGGGATTTGAACAGGGCCAGCCCCAAGGATGACTTCCCCCTACCTCACATCGATGTCCTTGTTGACAATACAGCTCAACACAAGGTGTTCTCCTTCATGGATGGTTTTTCAGGGTATAATCAGATTAAGATGGCTCCGGAAGATATGGAGAAGACTACCTTTGTGACTCAGTGGGGCACCTTCTGTTATAAGGTCATGCCATTCGGATTGAAAAATGCTGGGGCAACCTATCAACGTGCCATGGTTGCTTTGTTTCATGATATGATCCATCATGAAATTGAGGTATACGTTGATGACATGATTGCAAGGTCTCAAACTGAGGAGGAGCACCTTGACCATCTGAGGAAGTTGTTTGACCGACTCAAGTTATACAAGCTGAGGTTGAATCCCAACAAATGCACCTTTGGGGTAAGATCCGGAAAGTTGCTAGGTTTCATTGTAAGTGATAAAGGTATTCAGGTGGATCCTGCCAAGGTAAAAGCCATACAAGAGATGCCAACTCCAAAAACAGAGAAAGAAGTCAGAGGTTTCCTAGGACGACTGAATTACATTGCCCGATTCATCTCACATCTAACTGCTACTTGTGAGCCAATCTTCAAATTACTAAAGAAAGATCAAGTGGTACGCTGGAATGATGAATGTCAGGCCGCCTTTGAAAGGATAAAGGAATATCTCCAAGAGCCACCCATTCTTATGCCTCCGGTGGAAGGAAGACCTCTGATACTATACTTGACAGTGCTTGATAATTCAATGGGGTGTGTGCTGGGGCAGCATGACGAGTCTGGCCGAAAAGAGCACGCTATTTATTACTTGAGCAAAAAGTTTACCGACTGTGAGTCTCGTTACTCACTACTTGAGAAAACTTGCTGCGCTCTTGTATGGGCTGCTCGCCGGCTGAGACAGTATATGCTGACTCACACTACTTTATTGATTTCAAAGATGGATCCCATCAAGTACATATTTGAAAAGCCCGCTTTGTCTGGAAGAATAGCGAGATGGCAAATGATCTTAACAGAATATGATATCCAGTATACAACTCAGAAAGCAATTAAGGGAAGTGTACTGGCAGATCATTTGGCACACCAACCTGTGGACGATTACCATTCATTGAACTTTGATTTTCCGGACGAAGACATCATGGTGGTAACTGACTGTGAAGTACCTGGACCGGATGAAGGACCTGAGGAAGGATCCCGATGGTCTATGCATTTTGATGGAGCCTCCAATGCTTTGGGTAACGGCGTCGGCGCTGTAATCATATCTCCCAAAGGAACTCATACTCCCCTCACCGCCCGATTATGTTTCAGCTGCACCAACAATATGGCAGAATATGAGGCATGTATCATGGGTTTACAAGCTGCAATCGACTTAAGGATAAAATTTCTAAGTGTCTTCGGAGATTCCGCTCTCGTGATCAATCAGATCAAAGGCGAGTGGGATACGAAACACCCGAATCTTATTCCTTACAAGGAGTATGTGTCGACCTTGCTCCCTCACTTTGAAGAGATAACTTTTGAGCATTTCCCCAGAGAGGAGAATCAGCTAGCGGACGCACTAGCCACGATGTCTTCAATGTTCAAAGTTAAATGGGACAATGAGGCTCCCCGAATCATAATCTGGAAGTTGGATGAACCGGCATACTGCTGCGAGCTCGAGGCTGAGAAGGTGACTAAAAAACCCTGGTATCACGAGGTGAAGAGGTATTTGGAAGCTCAGGAATACCCGGAAGGTGCATCTGTCAATGATAAGAAGTTCGTGAGGAGGTTTGCTGCAAAATTCTTCCTCAGCAACGGCATTCTCTACAAACGGAATCATGATTCAACCCTGCTACGTTGTGTGGATAAGGCTGAAGCGGAGAAAATCATGATGGAACTGCATGAAGGTACATTTGGAACACATTCCAGTGGACACACCATGGCTAAGAAAATCCTTCGGGCAGGATATTTCTGGTCCACAATGGAAGCCGATTGTTACCAACACTCCCGAACTTGTCATAAGTGCCAGATCTATGCTGACAAGGTGCATATCCCTCCAGTTCCTTTGAATGTCCTAACGGCACCTTGGCCCTTCGCAATGTGGGGCATCGATATGATCAGTGAGATCCGACCAACGGCATCCAATGGGCATCGCTTCATCTTGGTGGCGATCGATTACTTCACGAAATGGGTTGAGGCAGCTTCCTATGCCACAGTAACCAAGAGCGTCGTGGCGCGTTTCATCCGACATAATCTGATCTATCGGTACAGCGTCCCAGAAAGAATCATTACGGACAATGGTACCAATCTCAATAACAAAATGATCACTGAACTCTGTGAACAATTCAAGATACAGCACCACAATTCTTCTCCCTACCGGCCGAAGATGAATGGGGCTGTAGAGGCAGCCAATAAAAATATCAAGAAAATTGTGCAGAAGATGACAGTGACCTATAAAGATTGGCACGAGATGTTACCGTTCGCTCTTCATGGGTACCGCACCTCAGCAAGGACATCAACCGGGGCAACTCCTTTCTCCTTGGTCTATGGCATGGAGGAAGTCTTGCCAATTGAAATCCAGATACCCTCTCTCCGGATAATGAAGGATACAAACTTGAATGAAGATGATTGGATCCAGACTCGACTTGATCAATTAAATCTGATTGACGAAAAGAGGCTCACTGCTATCTGTCATGGTCAAACGTACCAGAAACGGATGATCAGGGCATTTAATAAGAAAGTCAGACCGCAAGAGTATCAAGTTGGGGACCTGGTAATCAAACGCATCATCCTTCCTCAAAGTGATCCCCGGGGCAAATGGACCCCTACATACGAAGGGCCATTTGTGGTTAAACGTGTGTTCTCAGGAGGAGCCATGATCCTAACCACCATGGATGGTGACGACCTTCCTCACCCTGCCAATGCAGACATAGTGAAAAAATACTACGCATGAATAAAAGACCCGCTAGGTTGACATACCTAGGCAAAAATAAGGGCTTCCCGGCGAACCAAAAGGGTTCGGGCAAAAATAAGGGATGAAATGAAAAAATCTGTACACCCGGCAAGTCGAAAACCTGAAAAGGCGGCTTGGGCAAAAATGGGTATCCCGGTGGACTGAAAACCCGAAAGGGCGGTCCAGGCAAAAGTTAGGGATAAAAGCGTAACACTATGTCTCATTAGATCACTTCGCATCCGGAATTCGGCATCAACTATCTGGCTCCAGATTTCGGCATCGACCAATCAGCTTCATCTTCAAATTAGGCAGCAAAGCGATGAGACGTTCGAAGACATAAAGGCGATAGCAGAGTTGGAACCCAGTGGGATTGTTCACATAGCTGTTTTGTTTCCTTTTTCAAATTGTAAACTCTATACTATTTGGCGATGTCCTCTTACTAGGATGTCAGCCTCTTGTACAAAAAACGCCTATTCACAGGCAAAGTTTAAATCAATACAAATTCACTTGTCCATACAAATTACCATTGTTTTCCTTTTTTGTTTTGTCTCGCGAAGAACGTCCAATGTTCATTTTTGATATATGCATTTGACATTAAATTGCTGATTCATAAATGTTTGCATATAAAACAAGAGATTAATTACAGGTGACATCAAAGACAGGGGCAATGTGGAGTTGTTTAATGCAGTCTGGTTGTTTTGGTCCGCCAAGGCACCAAGGTAGGTTCAACTGAAGAATGTGGCCAAATCATCTCAACGCCCTGCAGAGTAAAACAAGGTTCAGTAGTACTTTCCCCAAGCGGAGTCGATTCCCCGTCAATCCCGAAAAGGCACAACATTCCCCAGTAGATTCTGCAAGCTTATCCCCTGCGAAGAACGGACGTCTCGCCCGAGTTTTATTTAGAGTTATTTCCTCACAAGGACTTATAACTGGGTTATCCTCAGCTAAAAGCCACGGAAGACCGTTCTCGGCAAAGTTCCTTCAATCCCCAGCGAAATCTATCTTTGGTATTCCCAAGCAGAGTTTATCTTCGGAGTTCCCCAGCGGAGTTTATCATCATTATCCTCAGCGGAATCCGTCGTTAAAGTCCTCAGCAGGCCTCTCATCAAAACTTCGGCCAAATATCTCTTCCACAGAGCAATTCTCCGGCCGTTCGTCAAGGATTTATTTTCCCCAAGACGAAATTACATTCATAAACATTTTACATTTTCATACATCTTGCTTACATACATGATGAAACGCATACAAATGTTGAACATCATGACATCATGCATATCATACATCATGACATTGCATACAACTTACGTCTTTGCCTTTTCAGGAAAAAGACAATCTCAAAAACGACTACCTTCAACTGTCACAATTCCAGATTCGATACCTGTATCTAGCCAGGGCACATCTGAGAGTGATCAGTTTCTAGACTCGATTCATGTATCTAGCCAGGGCACGTCTGAAGAGTTCGAAGATTCGATTCCTGTATCCAGCCAGGGCACATCTATCAACTACAACAGCTCCAGATTCGATTCCTGTATCCAGCCAGGGCATATCTGTCGACCACGTTTCCAGACTCGACTCCTGTATCTAGCTAGGGCACGTCTGAAGAGTTCGAAGATTCGATTCCTGTATCCAGCCAGGGCACATCTATTAAGCGACTATTTCCAGATTCGACTCCTGTATCCAGCCAGGGCATATCTGTGAGCAACCAATTGTAGATTCAATACCTGTATCCAGCCAGGGCATATCTGCATCAGGAGACTGAGGATCAAACGCCTGTAACAAGCCGGGAAAACATCCGTCTTTCTCAAATACACAAGTTCTCGCAAAGGAATCTCTTATGCGACCGACACTTCCAAATGGCATCTATAAGCCCATTCCCAACAAGGTTCTGTCACTTCCAAATGGCATCTATAAGCCCATTCCCAACAAGGTTCTGTCACTTCCAAATGGCATCTATAAGCCCATTCCCAACAAGGTTCTGTCACCTCTCCAAATGGCATCTATAAGCCCATTCCCGACACCACATTGTTGAGACTCCAGCATGCGAGTGCAAATTTCCGGGCACTCTAGTGTCCAATCTCCTTTTACCCTCGAGTCACAAAAGGCAAACTTGCCAATCTAACTCTTCAGGTCCAAGAAGATTGAACAGGGGCAACTGTTGTACCCCAAAATTTGCCCTCCCATTGCCCCAACATTTTCTCATCACAAGACCTTTGAAGATCAAGATACAGTTAGGGTTTCCTCTGCTCAAGACTTCTCCTTGCACTGTGGACTCAAATTAGGGTTTGTGTTTGCCCAAGGATGTTTTGACCTAAAAAGCCTAAGATGACTTTCATGCTTCATGTTGGACTCCCAAGTTTACCCATACCAAGTTTCAAGTCTTGATCCCAAGTTTTGCCCAGTCAATTGGACAGTTGACCTAGAAATCAACTGTATTGGGGAAAAAGTCAACTGTGGCCAATTTACAGTCAAATCTCATGAAATTTGATCCACATCAACATTATGAACTCATATAGACCATTTGATCAAGTTTGGATCACAATTCCCCAAGAAATTTGATCAGATCATCAAAAGGGCAAAATGGTCATTTTTAGGGTTTTGACTGCACAAAGGCAATTTTTGACTGTTTGACCTAGCCAATGGTAAACCAAGCTCACATATGGCCTCAAGGACTCAATGGAATTATCTTGACATGTTCATCAAGCTCAAAAGATCCCAAATACACAAGATTGACAGTTGAATTTCCCAGTCAATTGATCAATTTTGACTGTATACTGAAAAGTCAAACTTTGACTTTTTGGTCAAAGTCAAGAGTCAAGATTCATTTTTCATCAAAACATGCCAAATCATGAAACTTGTTCATCAAGAAATCACAAAATGCAAATTAGGGTTTGAAAATGGAATTTTTCATAACTTAGAATTTTTCTAAGTTATGAAAAACCCTAATTTTTTCCCAACTTTGCCCCATCTTTTCACCATGATCCATTTGGATTCAAACAAAAGTCAAAACATGAAAGTTGTAGCTTGTTGCATAATCTACAACTTTGATTCACAAAGTTTTCTCATTTGAAGCTTGTATCTCAAGTTATAATTTTTTGAATAAGGGCACTAAACCATCTTTTAACTTAGTGAAATTTGACCTATTTTGACAAGATTTTCTACCCTACTTCAAGGCCACTTTTCATACCCTTCCACTTGGAATTTTGATTTGCATTTCAAAGATGGATTGTAGTACACATTCTAAGCTTTCCAAAATGTCCAAGAACTCATCAAACAACCTCATAACTTGAGAGATTCGAATTTCACAAGTTGGAAAAAAATCCACTTTTGTTCTTCATCCAAACATGTTCACAAACTTGCAAATTTGAATTCAGTTTGCTTTATGCTTAATTACAGGTCCTTGAACCATTCCATACTCAATAATTTAATGCATATTCAATGAGTTGAGGCCATGTTCTTTGTGTTCTAACATTGCATAGTGGATTAATCCTAAACTAGATAAAGTGCTTTATCCATTTTTGTAAAAAGCTAGCTTTATGTCAATTTGAAATCCAAGCAAGTACAAGCAAAATCCTCTTGGCACAAGATTATGGACAAGTTGCTCTGATCAAGAGAAGATTATGCAGCAGGATTAGAGGCCCCTACTGACCTAAAAACAAAAGTGACCATTGCTTGCTTCATTTTCAAGTAACATTGCATAACTTATCACATATCTCATCTCAGCTTAGAAACAGAAGAGAGAAGTGATCAAACACATTCCATAGACCACATTCAAGCTTTGGCACGAGTCATCATTTCACTCTGAAACACCCTCCATCTTAAAATCACCTTGAAACTGCTCAAACAGGGGAACCCCTGCAGTTTGAGTGCAAACTCCCAATCCCTTCAAGCATTTTGATTCAAACCTTTTCCTCTACCTTCCCTACAATATATACAAGCTAACCATGTCCTAAAATCAGACCTGTAACACCTCCAAGCCACTTCACCATTTTTAATTTTCTGTTTTGCAGTTGGAGTTCACTAGCTCGATTCAGGGAGTTTCAAGACAAAGTAGGAATTGGAAAAGCATCCTTACACTTCAAGGAAGCTGTACAAGTCATCATTTCACTCTGAAACACCCTCCATTGCCAAGCTCGATTCCAACTGAACAGGTACATTCATGGAGTTCTATCTCTCTTGTTAGGCATTGTTAGCTTTAGGTTCTTGAAGAAAACATGTCACAATCATAGCCTTGAACATGCTCATATGTTTAGATTTCATTTATATTTCGTGTGCTTAGAGAATTTCATGTCTGAACATTGATGAAAAGTTAGGTCAGAAATGGGGGGGAGAGAAATTCTCCCTCATCTTAGAGAGATAGGTCATGTTCTTTATATGGTTGAAACCGTCTCTTAATGCTCTACACTTTTCATGTTACGAGTTTTGCTTGAAAGTCCAGGAATCCAGAGATAAAAAACGCGTGTTTTTGCTTGAAGAAGGCTGTACAGAGGTTGAAGAAGAAGTGGTCTGGGCTGGGCCTGGATTTATTTTCTTTTCACACCCCATTTCCATGTTTACACCCCCTGAGCCCATTTGCTTCATTTTTGACTCTTTTTGACTTTTTCTTTTTTGGTTGACTTTGTTTATTTTTTCTCATGACATTAAAAAATTAAAAATATTTTTTTCATCATTTTTTGCATTTATTGCATATTTATTTATTTATTTTCTTTGTTTGTACATAAGTATATATAGACTATTATTAGAATAAATATAAAAATAATGTAAATACCATTTTTATTTTTATTTACTTTCTGAAAATATTTCACACAAAAAATACTCTTTTATTTATTTTATTAAAATAATAAATAAATACTTATTTTTTGTATAATACATATTTAGGGTTTAATATATATATATATATATATATATATATATATATATATATATATATATATATATATATGTGATTATTAATATATTTAAGATAAAAATATAAAAATACTTGAATTTATTTTATTTTATTAATATTTGATATAAAAATACCTTTTTCCATGATACATTTCATTTTATTTTATTTTTGAAAATAATAAATAAATAGTTGTATTAAATTAGATAATAATGCATTTTCTTTAAAATTAGGGTTTTTACCCTAAATTCAAAATACTCAAAAAATAATACATTTTTATTTTCTTCTACATAAATAATATTTTCTCATACACATAAAAACTTTCTTTTTGCATTTCACATATTTATTTAATCTCCATTTAATTATGCAATTTATTTACCTTGCAAATATTCAAATGATGTAATAATTTAGATTTAAATTCTTGTCAATATCCCCATTTGAACCTTTGTACCCCCTTTCCCATATTTGGTTTTGTAATAGCTTAGTAATTTTAATTTCGCACTTTATTGCTTTCTAATGATAACATGTTAGAATTAGGGTTTGTATGCGAAAAACGATAAAAAATAGTTTGACCTAATACAAGATAAACAAGCATGAAAATGGACACACAAATCACACTTGCACCCCCTAGGGTTTTCCACTTGTTGCCTTCAAATAAATGGGCCATATTGTATGTTGAACTTCTTTGGGCAAAGCAAACAATTTGAATGATCATAGTCCCTCGACAAAACTTTTCAAAACAAACAAAAACAAATGATCAAGTCCCTTAAAGAAAATTGCCCAAAGACATTTAACGCCGTTGCAATTATGGTCTAAACGATGACCCGCGCCTGTCCCTTTCACATCCTAACACAAGGTTGCCCACCAAATACAATGGTGGAGCAAACTTGTTAAAAGGGTTAAAGTATAGCAATGATCTTTTGAGAAATTTAGGAGTAGATAACCTCTTAGTTACTTGAATCAACTTGCAAAACAAACACTTGCCTAAATTCAAAACCACACAACATCACACTTTCAAAACAATTTTCAAAAACAAATGAAAACCTTTTCAAAAGACATACATCTTTGTATACATCCCCACATGGATCATTACAAAGGTTGCCACCACATTGGCCTCTTTTCAAAACATTTTCAAACCCACACACTCAAGCACCATTTAAAACAATTGAAAACAAAAGGCAAGTGATATAAGCAAGTAACTAAGAGCCCATGGATAACCATGGATAGAAAGGGTGCTAATACCTTCCCTTTCTATAATCTACTCCCCGAACCCAAGAAAACATCTCAAAAGGTTTTTGCTGTGCTTTTTAACCTTTCCTTAGGATAAAATAAAAAGTCGGTGGCGACTCTTGCTAACCGCAACATTTGCGAATACAAACGCAAAACCTCAAGTCAGTTCTCCCACCGTATCACAGAGGGATGGCATTACTTTAAAGGACATCTACACAGACGAATTCCTTAGGGTAGGTAGACGACTCTAGATACTTGCTCTAAATTTCAAAACAAATTCAAAACTACTTTTCACACCGACACCTTTTCAAAAAGCTTTCGAAAGCAATTTTTCAAACACTCTTGAGGACAGATACAAGAGTCGAACTGAAATTTTCAAAGAAACTTTTTAAAACCCACAATTGAAAAGCAAACAAACACTTTTGAAAACACAAATGAGCAAGTATCTAAGAGCCCATGGATAACCATGGATAGAAAGGGTGCTAACACCTTCCCTTTCTATAACCTGCCTCCCGAACCGAGAGCAATCTCTATAAGGAATTTTTCTGTGCTTTTGTCCTTTCCATTTGGAGAAAATAAAAGACGGTGGCGACTCTTGCTTCCGCGACATTTCGCGAACCAGCGTTAAACAGTCAGTTCTAGATCCACCGATCACAGAATCCGTGTAATATTGCTTCGTCTAGTCGTATAGATAGTTGCTCTGTCTTGTTTCAGGAACTGATCTTTATCTGACCAAAAAGAAAGAAAGGTAGCTTCCCCATCTTAGTTCGGGAGTTAATCTTCAATCTGCTCATGTAGATAGTTGTGCTGTCTTGTTTCAGGTATTAATCTACAATCATTTGTTCACAAATAGTTTTCTTGTCTTGTTTCAGATATTAATCCAGAACCCACTTTTTGTTGGTCGTAGAGATAGTTGCTCTGGCTAGTTTCAGGAATTAATCTCTATCTGACCAAAAAGATAGAAAGATAGTTTCCCCGTCTTTTTTCGGGAGTTAATCTTTAATCTACTCATGTAGATAGTTGTGTTGTCTTGTTTTAGGTATTAATCTACAATCATTTGTTCACAGATAGTTGTCCTGTCTTGTTTCAGGTATTAATCCGGAACCCGCTTTTTTTTTGTCATAGAGATAGTTGCCCTGGCTTGTTTCATGAATTAATCTCTATCTGACCAAAAAGATAGAAAGATAGTTTCCCCGTCTTGTCTAGGGAGTTAATCTCCAATCTGCTCATGTAGATAGTTGTACTGTCTTATTTCAGGTATTAATCTATAATCAGTTGTTCACAGATAGTTTTCCTGTCTTATTTCAGGTATTAATCTGGAACCTGCTTTTTGTTGGTCGTAGAGATAGTTGCACTGGCTTGTTTCAGGAATTAATCTCTATTTGACCAAAAAGATAGAAATATAGTTTCCCCGTCTTGTTTCGGGAGTTAATCTTCAATCTTCTCATGTAAATAGTTGTCCTGTCTTATTTCAGGTATTAATCTACAGTTAGTTGTTCACGGATAGTTGTCTTGTCTTATTTCGGGTATTAATCCAGAACCCGCTTTTTGTTGGTCGTATAGATAGTTGCTCTGTCTTGTTTCAGGAATTGATCTTTATCTAACCAAAAAGAAAGAAAGATAGTTTCCTCGTCTTGTTTCGGGAGTTAATCTTCAATATGCTCATGTAGATAGTTGTCCTGTCTTGTTTCAGGTATTAATCTATAATCAGTTGTTCACAGATAGTTGTCTTGTCTTGTTTCAGGTATTAATCTAGAACCCACTTTTTGTTGGTCGTATAGATAGTTGCTCTGTCTTGTTTCAGGAACTGATCTTTATCTGACCAAAAAGAAAGAAAGATAGTTTCCCCGTCTTGTTTCGGAAGTTAATCTTCAATATGCTCATGTAGATAATTGTCTTGTCTTGTTTCAGGTATTAATCTACAATCAGTTGTTCACTGATAGTTGTCCTATCTTGTTTCAGGTATTAATCTGAACCCGCTTTTTGTTGGTCGTAGAGATAGTTACCCAGGCTTGTTTCAGGAATTAATCTCTATCTGACCAAAAAGAAAGAAAGATAGTTTCCCCATCTTGTTTTGGGAGTTAATCTTCAATATGCTCATGTAGATAGTTGTCCTGTCTTGTTTCAAGTATTAATCTGTAATCAGTTGTTCACAGATAGTTGTTCTGTCTTGTTTCAGGTATTAATCTGGAACCCGATTTTTGTTGGTCATAGAGATAGTTGCCCTGACTTATTTCAGGAATTAATCTCTATTTGATCAAAAAGAAAGAAAGATAGTTTCCCCGTCTTGTTTCGGGAGTTAATCTTCAATCTGCTCATGTAGATAGTTGTCCTGTCTTATTTCAGGTATTAATCTACAATCAGTTGTTCACAAATAGTTTTCCTGTCTTGTTTCAGGTACTAATCTGGATCCCACTTTTTGTTGGTCATAGAGATAGTTTCCCTGGCTTGTTTCAGGAATTAATCTCTATATAACCAAAAAGAAAGAAAGATAGTTTCCCCGTCTTGTTTCAGGAGTTAATCTTCAATCTGCTCATGTAGATAATTGTCCTGTCTTGTTTCAGGTATTAATCTACAATTAGTTGTTCACAGATAGTTGTCTTGTCATGTTTCAGGTATTAATCTGGAACCCGCTTTTTGTTGGTCGTAGAGATAGTTTCCCTGGCTTGTTTGAGGAATTAATCTCTATCTGACCAAAAAGATAGAAAGATAGTTTCCCCGTCTTGTTTCGGGAGTTAATATTCAATATGCTCATGTAGATAGTTATCCTGTCTTATTTCAGGTATTAATCTACAATCAGTTTTTCAAAGATAGTTGCCCTGTCTTGTTTCAGGTATTAATTCAAAACCCCTTTTTTGTTGTTCGTAGAGATAGTTTCCCTGGGTCGTTTCATGAATTTATCTTTGACCTTTTTGAGAAACGTTGGTGGTATTTGCCAGAAGAGGTCTTTGATTCGCCTATCATTAACTAGAAGAGGTGAATCTGTCCAGAAGAGGACTTTTGTTTTGTTGATTGACTTTTCCTACAAGGAAGAGGGTTAGTTGCATGCAGATGTATGCATGGCTTGACGGTGTTCTCAAAGTAAATGAGATTATGCTGTATGCATTTATCATGTATGTAATATGATGTATGGATGTGAAATATTGTAGAAGTGTATCTTTGTCTTGGAAAATAAATCATTGACAAGTGCTGGGGAGCTTTAGGAAGTTAAATCCTAAAATGCTGTTGGGGATGAAGAGTATGCACATCTTCAAACCCTGTTTAGAATGTTTCCAATGAGTATTCCTGTTTTGTTGTTTGAGGAGAACTCCGCTGGGGGATATTGATTTTGCTTGAGGGAAACTCTATGGAGAGTGTTGATTTTTGCTTGAGGGAAAGAGTTTAGGAGTTTTAGTCGTCCGCTGCTCTAGTGGGGAATTATCTCTTGAAAGTTAGCTGTTATCTGGTCAGATTTCCAGGCTTCACAACAACTTGCTGGGGATAGTGGCAAACTCTACTCGGGAAGAGGAGTTTTGTTAGTGATTGAAGAAGTTAAACTATTATCTTTTGTAGTAATTTGAGCTTGAGGTTAACTGTTATCTGCGCGGGTCCAGGTTTCAGCAATTAGAGAAGTTGAACTATTATCTGGTCGGGTCCAGGCTTTAGTAACTTAAAATTGACATTAACTGTTATTTGGTCGGGTCCAGGTTTCATAATAAATTGAGGAAAGAATGAAATTGAACTAAAATTTGGTCGGGCCCAGGCTTTAGTAACTTGAATTTGAGATTAACTGTTATCTGGTCGGGTCTAAGCTTCAGTAATGATTTGAGAAGTTGAACTATTATCTGGTCGGGTCCAGGCTTTAGGAACTTGCAAATGAGATTACCTGTTATCTGGTCGGGTCCAGGCTTCAGTAGCAACTTAAACTGTTCTTTGGTCGGGTCCAATCTTCACAGTAAATTGAGGGTAGGATGAAGTTGAACTAACATCTGGCTGAGTCCAGGCTTCGTAGTAACTTGTTTGGATAGGAATGAAATTAAACTAATATCTGGTCAGATCCAGGCTTTAGCAACTCAAAAAATTGAGATTTATTGTTATCTGGTCGGGTCCAGGTTTCAGCAACTCAAACTGTTTTCTGGTCGGCTCCAAGCTTTGCATTAATTTGAACTTGATGGAGTTAAAACTAGTATCTAGTCGAGTCCAGGCTTCGTAGTAACTTGTTTGAAGTGGATTGTTATCTGGTCGGGCCCAAGTTTTACTGCACCTTTCAGGGATGGCAATGACTCAGTTGGCGACTTCACTGGGGATTAGGGGTTGTGGTCCCTTGATTTGTAATAGTCTAAGAGGCAAACTCAGGCTGGGGAATTTGCAGTTTGTTGGGGAAATAAAGCTTGTTGAAGAGAAAATTCTACGACCTGCTGGAGAGGTGTTTCCTTTATGGAGAAATCCATAAGGCCCTTTCTTTAGACCAACCCAGCTGGGGAATGTCAGAATGAATCCGAGCCTTGATTGTACTTGAAGAGGTATTGGACGAATATCAGAATGACATCCATATCTTAACTGTATCAGGAAGAAAAATCTGGAATAAGTGTCAGAATGTGTAATGTGGTGGCAGAACCGACTGTTATACTGGTTTTACATTTGTATTAAAAAATGTTGCGGTAAGAAAGAGTCGCCACCGACTTTTATTTTATCCAACAAAGGAAAGTGTGAAAAGAACAGAAAAAGACCTTTCGAGATTATTTCTGAGTAAGGGGGGTAGATTATAGAAAGGGAAGGTTTTAGAACCCTTTCCATCCGTAGTTATCTACGAGCTCTTAGATGCTTAGATCATTTTGAAATACCTTGTGCTTTGTGTGTTTTTTAAAAGTATTTTGAAAGAGCTTAGTGCGACGAACTTTGTAATGTTTTTCGGAATGGTAGAGAATGTATACAAAGTGTTTGAAAATGTTTTTGAAAGAAGTTTTGTGTAAGTGTAAAGATTGTTTGAGCAAGCATCTAACAGTTATCTACTTTACGCAAAAGGTTCTTCTTTTCCTCTTTTCCTTTAGACAGTGCTATCCTACTATTAGTGAGTAGGTATCCCTAGTCGTTGAATGTTTGAGGGACATTCGAAGAGACGTTTATATAGTCACAAAGGCAACTGGGTAAGAAACTTTAGTAACTACCCTAGGGTTTTTAAGATCATACCGAGGAAACATCGAGAGGGTCATCGAGGGACTTATGATCTTTAAACCAGAGGATAGCCACTAAAATCTCTCACGTTTCTAGAGATGTGACTGTTTTTCCGAAGGCAACCAAAGTGGGATACCCTAGAGGTGTATATGTGAGAGTTTGTTGTATTCTGTTATTTTTGTCTTTGCATTAGGTTTGCTAGCGTTTTGTTTTATTCTTGCCATACAATCCTAATTAACATACATCTAAACACTTTAATAGTTTTCAGGAATTTAAAATGCGGAAAGATAAATTCTAAACTATTACAAGGCTTCGGAGAGGGGGATTAATTACATGTCCAAAAACTTGGGGGAAATAAAGCAGTAAAGTAAAGTCCTAGTTATAAAATCTATTACACCCCATAAGCAGATACATTAATATGAAAATAATAACGAAAGCAATAAACGCGCGCGAATTGAAAATAATGTCTAAATCCTAAGTGAAAGGAATTTTTTTTTTGTGTTTTATTTTATTTTTTGAAAATAGTTTAAGTTAAAAAATAATTGATCTAGATCTATATTTAAAGAAAAATGGTTAATTATTAAAGAAAGATGAAGTTTAAAGAAAAGAAATTAATTTTATATTTTTTTTGGAATTTTGTTATGAAAAGGAAAATGAATTAAAATGAAATTAAACCTAAGTTCTATTAATTTTAATTTAAAAAAATATTAAAGTGATTAGTTAATTAATTTACCAAAATTAAAATTTAATTAAGAAAAATCCTAAATCTATTTTTATGTGATTTTTATATTTGTTTATTGATTAAAATAAAAAAGGAATTAAAAGAAATAAATAAAATGAACAAAACAAGAAAAAAAAGATGGGCATAGTAGCAAAAGTAAACAGGGGGAGCAGTTTACAAAATGCAGGCCTAGATCAAGAAGAGGCAAAGGTTGCCTTTCGATCCAATAAGGGAGGTTGTAAAAAATGCATGATGGACTACACGTTAAGGGCACTGGATCTGAATTGGCCAGCATCTGGAAGTAGGGAAATGATGGTTTATGGTGCACTCCTTCGATCTGGAAACACTAGATCTGCAAGAAACTTATTAGAAAAAAAATTCCAGACCTGGGTTCGAATCTGGTCTTGGATTCGATAGATCATGGCTATATTTTTTGGTTCGAGCCACAATCTAGATTGTACCCTAAACCTGGTAAATCCCTAATTCTGCATCTAATCTCTCATGTATTACATTAGAATAAACCAAAATAATGATATAAACAAGAATATACATGTTGAATTCGTTTGAACTGTATGTATTAAGAGATTCGATAGGGAGAGTTTTACCAAAGTGAAGCGATTCGATTAGCTAGCTTCTAGGCACTTCAGGTATGGATATGGACTGAAATAAATTCCTGGGAGTCTCAAGAATGCGAATGAAACACTAGTTTGGATGGAGGGAGGATTTTGGGAGTTTCACAACTTTGATGATTTTTTTTCGTGGAGCTTTGATAGGTAATGTGTGTGTGTCCCCTGCTTCTGATTTGGTCTTGTATTTATATAGGGGTGTAGTGGTGAACAAATATGGCATGAATCAGCCATTAACCATGGTTTTGAAAGCAAAATCAAAAGATTTGAAAAGTTTCCATTTTGATAATTTTCTTGCCATTCTTGAAACATAATGAACCTAGACATATTATGGTTGGTGTCTTGCTCGGATTTGGGCCTCAATCTAATCAGTTCAAGCCCAACAAGCTTCATCCCAATAGGTTTTCGTTTCGACTTGTAGCTCCATTTCACATCAATTGGTTTTTTGTTGGTTCTTTCGAAAAGCTCCAAAGTTTTTATCTTCTCGATGGCTCTAAGTTCTTCTTTCATAGCTTCACACCAGTTCTAATTGCTCAAGGCTTCACCATCATGGCTTCTTCGATTAAGTTTTCATCTGCATCGATTGCTTGATCAGGAAACATCAGCCTAGTCGAACAGTTCTTGTTCTTGTGGATCTTCTTTCCTTCTGCACAGGCGTTTCTTCAATTCGACCATTCGAAGTATCAACTTGTTCATTTTGACTTTTCGAAGCTTCGTTCTATTCATCTCCTTCGAAAAAAGTTGTGCAGGTGGTTCTTCAATTCGACCAGCCGAAGTATCACCTTGTTCATTTTGACTTGTCGAAGCTTTATTCTGTTCATCTTCTTTGAACAAAGTTGCACAGGTGGTTCTTCGATTCGACCAGTCGAAGTATCACCTTGTTGATTTTGACTTGTCGAAGCTTTGTTTTGTTCATCTTCTTCTAACAAAGTTGCACAGGTGGTTCTTTGATTCGACCAGTCGAAGTATCACCTTGTTCATTTTGACTTGCCGAAGCTTCATTCTGTTCATCTTCTTCGAACAAAGTTGTGACTATGTCTGATTCTTATCGAATTGAACTTCGACTCCAATCCCACCTTTTGCTTTCGTCTTCAAGCACATCTCTACTGATCACTAGTTTATCTTCAGTCGGTGAATACAACTTGTATGCACCAGTTGAAGGATAACCTATGAGCACCATGACTCTACTTCGATCATCCAGCTTCTTTCTCATTTGTTCAGATACATGCTGAAACACATTGATCCAAAAAACTCTAAGATGACTTATATTTGGCTTCGACCCTGTCCAAGCCTCATGCAGTGTCCTTTCAACCATCTTCTTCATTGAGAATCTATTCAGAATGTATATTGTTGTCGAAGCTGCTTTGACCCAAAATCTCTTAGGCATATTTTTAGCTTTCAACTTACATCTCGTCAAGTTCAGTACACTTCTATTCTTTCTTTCAGTTATACCATTATGCTGAGGCGTATAGGGTGGAATAACCTCCTATAATGTATGAGTTTGTACCTTCCAAATGATGCATTTCTTGAGATTGAGGATAAAGGAGAAGTTGTAGGGCATGAAACTTGGCATGGACAAACTTGAAGACATATTAAGACCATGGAAAACATTTGAGACCTTTGGAACTCACACATCTTGGTGAAAAGTGAAACTAGTTGAAAGGCCATTGCTTAGGAGGAGAATTTGTCTGATCAATTCTTGGTCAACCTTGAGCAATTGAGGACCTTAATGAGCATACCTTGAATAATACGGGAGGGAAAATTTTGGGGTGCAATAGTTGCCCCTGTTCAATCTTCTTAAACCTGAAGATTTAGATTGGCTTGTCTGCCTTTCGTGATCTGAAGATGGAAGATGATTGAACACTAGAGTGCCCAGAAATTTTCACTCGCTGATGTGTTAGTTGATTTTTTCGGAAATGGGCTTATAGATGCCATTTAGAGAGGTGATAAGGAGCTACCAGAGATGGGCTTATAGATGCCATCTAAAGTTACTGCTGGTAAGTATAAAGCTTGACTGTGACGTATAATGAAGGAATCTTTGGCGAATACTACTTCGACAGGTAATAAAGGAATCTTTGACGGCTACTAATTCGGCAGGTAATGAAGGAATCTTTGACTACTACTACTTCAGCAGGTAATGAAGGAATATGACGACTACTACTTCAACAGGTAATGAAGGAATCTAACGACTACTACTTCAACAGGTAATGAAGGAATCTTATGACTACTACTTCAACAGGAAATGAAGGAATATGACGACTACTACTTCAACAGGTAATGAAGGAATATTTTACGACTACTACTTCAACAGGTAATGAAGGAATCCGATGACTACTACTTCAACAGATAATGAAGGAATCTTTAACGACTACTACTTCAACAGGTAATGAAGGAATCTGACGATTATTACTTCAATAGGTAATGAAGGAATATTTGACGACTATTACTTCAACAGGTAATGAAGGAATATTTAACGACTACTACTTCAACATGTAATGAAGGAATTTTGGACGACTACTACTTCAACAGGAAATGAAGGAATCCTACGACTACTACTTCAACAGGTAACGAAGGAATCTTAGACGATTACTACTTCAACAAGCAATGAAGGAATCTTATGACTACTACTTCAAAAGGTAATGAAGGAATCTTGGACGACTACTACTTTAACAGGTAATGAAGGAATCTGACGACTACTACTTCAACAGGTAATGAAGGAATCTTGGACGACTACTACTTCAACAGGTGATGAAGGAATTTGACGACTACTACTTCAATAAACAATGAAGGAATCTTGGACGACTACTAATTCAACAGGAAATGAAGGAATCTTATGACTACTACTTCAACAGGTAATGAAGGAATCTTGGATGACTACTACTTCAACAGGGTACCAAAAGGAATCCACGCTTGATTTCGTTTGAATGATGCACTAGAAGATGTCTACACCTGACTTCATCTAGAAGAGATATTTTTCAGAATGACTTTTTGGGGAAAGTCTTTGAGGGAAATACTTGTTAGAATTTAGTTTCTGAAGAATTTTTTCTAGTCATGTAGATAGTTGATAATATTCGTCTGTTTATAGAATTTACCTGAAAAGATAAAGGGTTAGCTGTGTGCAATGTCATGATGTATGAAGTGCATTGCGTAATGACGTTCTCAAAATAAATGAGACTGTGCTATATGCGTTTTGTATGCATATGTTATGATATTGGTAAATGATGGTGAATGTGAAATTTTATTGAAGTGCATTCGCAAATTTGAGCAGCATCTTAGTCTGGGGAAAATAAATCCCTGATTGTTGCTGGGGATGAAGAGTATGTATATCTTCAATCTTCTGGGGATTATTTTCGCTAGGGAACCCTGCTTTCTTGTTTGAGGAAAATCCGTTGGGGAACATTGATATCTTGCTTTTTGCTTGAGGAAACTCTGTTGGAGAGTGTTGTTCCTGCTTGGGGAGAAGAATTTAAGAACGTTGGTTGTTCATTTCTCTATTGGGGAGTTTATACCCTGATTGGGGATAAAAAAGATGAATATTCCTGCCGACTCGCCTGGGGAGGATAAAGTTGATTGACATCTGGTCCGGTTTCAGGATTTGTAGTAACTCCCCAGGGACACTGATGACTTCACTAGGGAAGGGAAGTTTTGTCGGTGACTCATTGTCATACGAGTAATAGACTCAAGCTGGGGAGATGAATCCTCTTAGACCGTAATATTGAAACTCCATAGGTTGGTGATATTTCAAAGAAGAAGATCACACTCCTTTATCCGCCAGAGCGATCTGTCGGGGAAATTGCAGGGAATGTATGACTTCATGAAGATTACTTTGTGGTAATAATCTTATGGAATTGGCTCCGTGGGGGTCCGTGGAGACTTGAACATACCTCAACTTCTAGAGCCCTTGGTGACTACTGATCAGGGTGATAAGTCCTCTACTAATAGATAGGTGACAAGATGACAGGATATAGTCGTACACTTTAATCCCTAACTTTTTCTTGGACTGTCCTTTCAGATTTTGAGTCCACTAGAATATCTTTTTTTTTGCCCAAGCCTCCTTTTCAGGTTTTCGACTTGCCGGGTGTACAATTTATTTATATGTCCCTAATTTTTGCCAGAACTCTTTTGGTTCGCCGGGATGCCCTTATTTTTGCCTAGGCCAGTCAACCTAGCAGGTCTTTTTCATGCGTAGTATTTTCCAACTATGTTTGTGTTCATCGGGTGTGGAGAATCGTCACTGTCCATAGCAGTAAGTGTTGTAGCACTGCCAGAAAAATGTTTGCTCGATAGTACGTGATCCTTTGCTAGAATTCATGTCTAATTCCCCAAGTGATCCAGATGGAGATTTGTCCCTGGCTACTCAACACTTTTGAGAAATTCCTTGAATCTTGAATCGACTTCCCCCAGATCAGTTAGACACCATGCCATGCCCCTTGATTATGAAAGGCATGTTATTGAAAACTTCTTTCCATCTGAGGTGATTTTGTTCATTCAGAGGATTTTCGTTCATTGAATATCCGTCAGGCGAATTTCTCTGTTGTTGAACAATTAGTTATATGCAAACAATGGTATTAAAAATGCAAAGCTTATGCCTGTCTTGAAGTTTTTGAAAATTCATTTTTTAGTAAAACAAAATTTGCAAGAATGTGATATCAACTCGGGATTGATAGCAAACCTTATAGGAGTCAGGATACCATTTTGTAACAATATGCTTTCGATCTAACCCATGCTTCAGCTAGGACTTTTAGGGGTTGTAACGTGGTCTGGTTCACGGTTTAAGAAACAAAGGATAAAGGCTCAAACTTTATTTGTACCCAACCCGTTCTTCGTGATGTTCTTCAGTCCTATACTCAGTTAACTGTGCGTTTAGATCCTAATTGAATATGGAATCCTTGCCCTGATATTCCGGTGATGGTTCAGATACTGAAAGTTTATTTTGTGGAGGCAGTCATTTTTTGTAATATTTTCTTTTTGTTGAGGATTTGTAGCGACCTTTTTTTATATTTTATTATCCCTACCTTTTTCCTGAACTATTTCTTTTGTGATTACAGTCAGCGGGATGCCCCTGTTTTTTTTCTTAAGTCTCCTTCATAGGTTTTGACTTAGCGGGCTTTTCTTTTGATAAATAATGACTGTCTATTTTAACGATTATGTGGAACCATCACCATCTTTTGTTTTGGAAGGATACCTCAGACACTACTCGTCGTGTACGAAGGGAAAGCTTGCGATTGGAATGCACCATTGAATTAACTGAGAAACTACCCTGCCCCAGGTTATGGTTAAAGGTTTCAATTAGTGTGAAAAAGAAAACTCTTACTTCTTAGACTCAAAGGGGTTGACTAGGGATTATCTTCCTTATAACTCCACTGTTTAGGATTTGAAACAATGCATGTACATCGTCAGCAAGGTTTGTTCAAAAGTATATTGTAGAGATTATGGTATCTTTTTCGTCATCCTCCCTCTAAAGGATTACAACTTTTAATGAGAGTTTAATATCACAAAAAAGGAAGTAAAAGCATAGTTTCAGTAAAGTGAAAACAAATGGATTAATTCAAGACAAACATATGCAATGCATTAATGGAATAGCAAAGTTTGACATGAAATAAGTGTTCGAACAATCAAAAGAAATTACAATTTGAGAACTCAAATGAAATAAACACTCTCAATCTTGGCCATGATTCGGCATGGGAGAAGTGATCACGTTGGGAGTCTCAGGAGGGTCGAATTCAATCTCCTTGGCGTCAATCATATTTTGAATCTTGTATTTCAGCGCCCAAAAATCGTTAGTATCATGTCCATAACTACCAGAATGATAGGCACACCTTGCATCGGGATTGTAGTTAGGAGAAGAAGTTTTGAGGTTTAGATGAGGTTCGATCAACGTAATCAGATTCATCCTTAACATGTGTTGCAATGCTTGAGAAAATGGCATGTTGATCTCAATAAATTTCCTTTTGGGCGTATCTTGCTTATGCGGACCACCCTATCGTGGTTGGTGAAGTCATTATTAGACTCTTGGCATAGCAGCCATTTTGAAAGGTGTTTTCTCAACCAAATCTTATTGTTTCAACTGAGGCTGATTAAAGACTCGATCCCCAATTCTAGTTGTTTTCTCCATATGATTGCATCCATCTTGATGAAGCTTGTTGACGAGGGCTCTTATCTCTTCTTGTCCCCGAGCTAAGTTGTGGATAAGAGCCATCTGTCCCGACATCTGGATTCTCATTGTTTCCATCCCAGGTTGCAGTTGTTCCAACTTGTCATCCATGTTGTCGTCAGGGTTTTTCTTGGTCAAGTTTCCAATGAGGAGTGATTTCAATTCTTCTTTCCCCTTGGATAGATTTAGGAACATTTCCTTGAACTGAGCATCTCGAGTTTGGAGATCTCTGTTTTTCTGTTCGAGAGCCATTTTCCTTGCGAAAATAAACAACGAGAAAATGAGAAACATGTACTGGAAGACCTGTTATGTAATGACGTGCATGCAATGTTTTCAAGGATCTTGTGGGGTAAACACAAAATTTTTTTAGCAACTGAATCTGAATGCAGCTATGATTGAAGAACTTCGTATCGTTGAATGCCCTTCTACAAGAATCAAGCTCACCATGTCAAGTGGGTCATAGCCTCTGACTCAAGTTATCGTGTTTTGGTCTTTTGACGACATTGGCTAGAGGAAAATAAATCCCCTTGCCCCTTGCTAGACGTTTTATTCATCATAACCTGCATCACAGGCCCTTGAGATCCTTGAAATGGTTAAGTAAATGCTATGGTATGATGTTATGATGTGTATGCTATCATCAAGCAAAAGTGTAAGGTGATGAAAACAAGTAAGTCTTACAAGAATTTCAGATTATTGGATAATGACTATAAACAAGTCCTGTAAGGAATTCACGTTGTTAGATAATGAATACAAACAAAACCCTGCAAGGAATTTAAGTTCTTAGATAATGAAAGCAAACAAGTCACACAAGTAGCCTTAGGTTCAAGCTTGCATGAGGTTTGTAGGTAAGTACCCTCTTGAAGTTTTATTTGGCTCAACCTTTCCTAGTAATAGTAATCGGGTTCTAGGGAATCTCAATATCATTGATCTTTCTTCGTCGGGCATTGTTTCAGCACAAGCCTCTTTATTGGCGACCGAAGTATCCCAAAAGTCCGATATCAATGAGCGTAGTATCGAGTATCAACCAACTTTGGACTGCACCAAAGCCAGCTATCTCACTACTTCCTAATGGCCAAGTTGTTCAATTAAAAATTCTAAGGTCAGTTAGTGCTTCATGACACCACACAGCGGCCCCGTATTCTCCTTGGCTAAACTCAAGGGCTACCGGTACAAACAAATGTGTCACACTAATGTAGCTATCGCTTCAACCATGTCGGTATACCCTGTACAATACCCACGATCTATTGCTATTTACCTAAAAGGTGCCCCAGATCCAGGTGTAGGATCTTTAGTAACAATCCAAACAAGCCCTCAAAAGTAAAGCATACAAAACACAAAATGTAAAGCAAATTTAAAATGATCTAACTCTAAGGTAACCCCACTTTATAAGTAAATCCCCAGCAGATTCGCCAGTTTTATAATACGGTGACATAACTGACTGTTATACTGGTTTTGCATTTGTATTCGCAAATGTTATGGTAAGCAAGAGTCGCCATCAAATTTTCCTTTATCCAACAAAGGGAAGGGTCAAAAGAACAGAAAAAGACCTTTCGAGATTATTTCTGAGTAAGGGGGTAGGTTATGGAAAGGGAAGGTGTTATCACCCTTTCCATCCGTAGTTATCTACGGGCTTTTAGATGCTTAGATAATTTTGAAATACCTTGTGCTTTGTGTGTTTTTGAAAAGTATTTTGAAAGCGTCTTAGTGCGAAGAACTTTGTAATGTTTCTCGGAATGCTAGAGAACGTATACAAAGTGTTTGAAAATATTTTTAAAAGAAGTTTTGTGTAAGTGTAAGGATTGTTTGAGCAATCATCTAATAGCTATCTACTTTACTCGAAAGGTTGTTCTTTTCCTCTTTTCCTTAGACAGTGCTATCCTACTATTATTGAGTAGGTAGCCCTAGTTGTTGGATGTTTGAGGGACATTCGAAGGGACCTTTATATAGTCACAAAGGCAACTGGGCAAGAAACTTTAGTAACTACCCTAGGATTTTTAAGATCATACCGAGGCAAATCAAGAGGGTCATCGAGGGACTTATGATCTTTAAACCGGAGGGTAGCCACTAAAATCTCTCACGTTTCGAGAGATGTGACTGTTTTTCCAAAGGCAACCAAAGTGGGATACCCTATAGGTGTATATGTGATAGTGTTGTATTCTGTTATTTTTGTCTTTGTATTAGGTTTGCTAGCGTTTTGTTTTATTCTTGCCATACAATCCTAATTAACATACATCTAAACACTTTAATAGTTTACAGGAATTTAAAATGCGGAAAGAAAAATTCTAAACTATTACAAGGCTTTGGGGAGGGGGATTAATTACATGTCCAAAAACTTGGGGGAAATAAAGCAGTAAAGTAAAGTCCTAGTTATAAAATCTATTACATCCCATAAGCAGATACGTTAATATGAAAATGATAACGAAAGCAATAAACGCGCGCAAATTGAAAATAACGTCTAAATCCTAAGTGAAAGGAAATATTTTTTGTGCTTTATTTTATTTTATGAAAATGGTTTAAGTTAAAAAATAATTGATCTAGATCTATATTTAAAGAAAAAAAGGTTAATTATTAAAGAAACGTGAAATTTAAAGAAAATAAATTAATTCTATGTTTTTTTCGTATTTTGTTATGAAAAGGAAAATGAATTAAACCTAAGTTCTATTAATTTTAATTTTAAAAAAATGTTAAAGTGATTAGTTAATTAATTTACCAAAATTAAAATTTAATTAATAAAAATCCTAAATCTATTTTTATGCGATTTTTATATTTGTTTATTGATTAAAATAAAAAAAAGTAATTAAAATATATAAATAAAATGAACAGAACAAGAAAAAAAGATGGTCCTAGTAGCAAAAGTAAACAGGGGGTGCAGTTTGCAAAACGCAAGCCCAAATCAAGAAGATGCCCAGGTTTCCTTTCGATCCAATGAGGGAGGTTGTCAAAAGTGCATGATAGACTGCACATTAAGGGCACTGGATCTGGATTGGCCAGCATCTGGAAGTAGGAGAATGATGGATACGGTACACTCCTTCGATCTGGGAACACTGGATCTGCAGGAAACTTATTAGAAAAACAAAATTCCATACCTGGGTTTGAATCTGGTCTTGGATTTGACAGGTCGTGGCTATATCATCTGGTTCGAGCCACGATCCATATTATGCCCTAAACCTGGTAAATCCCTAATTCTGCATCTAATCTCTCATGTATTACGTTAGAAAAAATCAAAATAATGATGTAGATAAGAATATACATGTTGAATTCGTTTAAACTATATGTATTAAAAGATTCAATAGGGAAAGTTTTACCAAAGTGAAGCGATTCAATTGGATAGCTTTTGGGAACTTCAGGTGTGGATATGGACTGAAATAAACTCCTGAGAGTCTCAATAATGCGAATGTAACACTGGTTTGGATGGAGGAAGGATTTTGGGAGTTTCATAACTTTGATGATTTTTTTTCGTGGAGCTTCAATAGGCAATGTGTGCATGTCCTCTGCTTCTGATTTGGTCTTGTATTTATCTAGGGGTGTAGTGGTGAACAAATATGGCATGAGTCAGCCATTAACCATGGCTTTGAAAGAAAAGTCCAAAGATTTGAAAAGTTTCCATTTTGATAATTTTCTTTCCATTCTTGAAACATAATGAACCTAGACATATTATGGTTGGTGTCTTTCTTGAATTTGGGCCTCAAGCTAATCAGTCCAAGCCCAACAAGCTTCATCCCATTAGGTTTTCGTTTCGACTTGTAGCTCCATTTCACATCAATTGGTTTTTTGTTGGTTATTTCAACAAGATCCTAAGTTTTGTTCTTCTCGATGGCTCTAAGTTATTATTTTATGGCTTCACACCAATTAGAATTGCTCAAGGCTTCACCATTATGGCTTCTTCGATTAAGTCATCATCTGCATCGATTGCTTGATCTCGAAACATCAGCCTAGTCGAACAGTTCTTGTTCTTGTGGATATTCTTTCCTTCTGCACAAGAGGTTCTTCAATTCGGCCAGTCGAAGTATCAACTTGTTCATTTTGACTTGTCGAAGCTTCGTTCTGTTCATATCCTTCGAACAAAGTTGCACAAGTGGTTCTTCGATTCGACCAGTTGAAGTATTACCTTGTTCATTTTGACTTGTCGAAGCTTCGTTCTGTTCATCTTCTTCGAACAAAGTTGCACATGTGGTTTTTCGATTCGACCATTCGAAGTATCACCTTGTTGATTTTAACTTGTCGGAGCTTCATTATTTTCATCTTCTTCGAACAAAGTTGCACAGGTGGTTCATTGATTCGACCATTCGAAGTATCACCTTGTTCATTTTGACTTGTCGAAGCTTCGTTCTGTTCATCTTCTTCGAACAAAGTTATGATTGTGTCTGATTCTTGTTGAATTAAACTTCGACTACAATCCCACCTTTCACTTTCGTCTCCAAGGATATCTCTACTGATCACTAGTTTATCTTCAGTCAGTGAATAGAACTTGTATGCACCATTCGAAGGATAACCTATGAGCACCATGACTTCACTTCGATCATCCAACTTCTTTCTCAATTGTTCAGATACATTCCTGAAACACATTGATCCAAAAAACTCTAAGATGACTTATATTTGGCTTCGACCCTGTCCAAGCCTCATTCAGTGTCCTTTTGGACATCTTCTTCGTTGAGCATCTATTCAGATTGTATATTGCTGTCGAAGCTGCTTCGACCCAAAATCTCTTAGGCATATTTTTAGCTTTCAACTTACATCTCGTCAAGTTCAGTACACTTCTATTCTTTCTTTCAGTTATGGCATTATGCTGAGGCGTATAGGGTGCAATAACCTCCTGTAACTTATGAGCTTGTACCTTCCAAATAATGCATTTCTTGAGCTTGAGGATAAAAGAGAAGTTATAGGGCATGAAACTTGGTATGGACAAACTTGAAGACATATTAGGACCATGCAAAACATTTGAGATCTTTAGAAATCACACATCTTGGTGAAAAGTGAAACTAGTTGAAAGGCCATTGCTTAGGAGGAGAATTTGTCAGATCAATTCTTGGTCAACCTTGAGAAATTGAGGACCTTAATGAGTAAGCCTTGAATAAAATGGGAGGGAAAATTTTGGTGTGCAACAGAATGAATCTGCATGTAGACTGTGTCTGAACTGTATCTTAGAAGATGTATAAGTATCAGAATGTATCTTTGTCTGGATCGTATCTGTACTGTATCTGCAAGAGAATCTGGAATGAGTATCAAAATGAACCTATATTTAGATTGTATCTGTACTGTATCTAAAAGATGGTAAACTGTTGGCAATCTCCCTCTATTTAGGAGCTGGTGTGATGTGTTTGTTCGTTAGGAGAAGATCAAACTCGACTATTCGCTGGTGGGTTTGACTATGTCATTGGCTGGGGGATGCCCCACTTTTATTTGAAGACACTTTTGCGCCTGTCAGGGATAGCCTTGTAGAAGTGGCTCTGACGAATTCACCGTGGATCGCCTTATGAAAGGGATCTGGTGTTGTCTATAGTAGCAAGTGTTGTAGCACTTCCAGAAAATATTTGTTTGGTCGTACATTCCCCTTGACTGGTATCCGTGTTCAATTCCCTAAGTGATTCTGATGGAGACCTACCCTTGGCTATTCAGGACTTTACAAGAGATTTCTTGGAATCTTGACTTGACTGCCACTGAGGAGTTGGACAATAACATGTCATTCCCCCTTGATTATGATATATTTGTCATTGGAAGTGTCTTCCCATTTAAAGTGATTATGTTTCTTGAGATAATTTTCTGTTCATTGGATATTCTCTGTGTGAATTTCTCTGTTGTTGATCGCTTGGCCATATGGAAACAATGATATTCAAATAATGAAAATTTCTATGTTTGTCTTGAAATTTTTGAAGATGTATTTTTGGCAAAACAAAGAATTTCTTAAGAATATGAATTCAACTCAGGATTTACAGTAAGCCTTACAGGAGTCAGGATACCTTTTGTAACAATATGCTTTCGAACTAACTCATGCTTCAATTAGGACTTTTAAAAGGTTGTAACGTGGTATGGTTCACGGTTTAAGAAAAAAAGGATAAGGCTCAAAGTTTATTTGTACCCACCCATTCTTCATGATGTTCTACAGTCCTAAACTCAGTTAATTGTGCATTTGAACTCCTATTGAATCTGGAATGATATTTTGGTGATGATTCTGATACTGGAAGTTTATTTGAGAAGGAAGTCAATTTTACAAAACTTTTCTGTTGTCGAGAGTTTGTAGCGACCTCTTTTTGATTTATTATCCCTGATTTTTGCCTGACTTCTTTTGTTTGAGACTAAAGTCAGCGGGATGCCCCCGTTTTTTTCTTAAGTCTCCTTCATAGGTTTTGACTTATTGGGCCTTTTCTTTTGAGAGATAATGACTGCCTATTTTACGGGGAACCATCTCCATCTTTTGATTCAGAAGGATGTTTATGATGTCATTCTTTATGTATGAAGTGAAAGATTGCGACTAAACGCGCATTTAAATTAACTGAGAAACTACTCTTCCCCAGGTTCTGATTAAAGGTTTCAATTTGTGTGAAAAAGAAAACTCCTACTTCTTTGGCTCAAAGGAGTTGACCAGGGATTATCTTCCTTATAACTCCACTGTTTAGGAATTGAAAGAACGCATGTACCTCATCAGCAAGGTCTGTCCAAAAGCATACTGTATGAGATTATGGTATTGTTTTCGTCATCCTCCATCTAAAGGCTTAAGACTTGTAGTTGAGAGTTGAATATCATGCAAAAAGAGGTAAAATCATAATTTCAGTATAGTGAAAACGAATGGATTAACTCAAGACAAACATATGTAATGCATTAATGAGAACAACCAAAGTTTGACATAAGGACAAATGTTTGAGCAAACAAAGAAATTATAACTGAAAATTCAAATAAACAACAATTTCTCCGCCTAAACTTCTCGTTTAAGATGAGGTGCCTTTGAGAGATGATATAAAAACTCAAGTTGACCATCTCGTGTGAATTCCCACGCCCCTTCGTCGATCAGGTCTTGAATCTTATTTTTCAACGCCCAACAATGGTTAGTGTCGTGTCCCAGACTGTTGGAGTGGTACGCACACCTTTCTACATGATTGTAATAGGGAGAAGCAGTAATGGGTTTTTGAGGAGGCTCCCTCAATGTAACCAGCTTGGATTCCAACATATGATGCAGTGCTTGAACCAAGGGCATGTTGATCTTGGCAAATTGTCTTCCTTGCTTATGCTGACCACCTTGTCGTGGTTGGCAAGGTTCTTGTTGGACTCTTGGTATAGTAGCCATTTTGAAGGGTGTTCTCTCGACCAAACCAACTTCTTGTCTCATATGATACTGATTCATGACTCGATCCCCAATTCTAGTTGTTTATTCCATATGGTTGCATCCATCTTGATGAAGCTTGTTGACAAAGACTCTCAACTCTTCTTGTCCCCAGGCTAAGTTTTGGATAAGAGCCATCTGACCCACCATTTGTCCCATCATCTGGACTTTCATTGTTTCCATTTCAATTTTTAATCATTCTAACTGGTCATTGTTGTACCCCAAAATTTGTCCTCTCACTTATCAAGAATTTTCTCACAAGATCTCTTTGACTCAAGACTACATTAGGTTTGACCAACTCAAGACACCTCCTCATGCACTGATGACCAAAATTAGGGTTTGATTTTGCACAAGTTTTTTTGGAATATCAATGCTTCATTTTACTTTCAAGGATCATTAGGTACCCCCAAGGTTACTCATGCCAAGTTTCAAGCCTTGAATCACATTTTTGATCAGTCAATTGGACAGTTGACCTAAAAATCAGCTGTATTGGGGAAAAGTCAACCATGGCTAATTTTCAATCAAACTTCATAGTTTTTATCCACATCAACATCTTAGACTCATATGTATCATTTGATCAAGTTTGGACCACAATTCTCCAAGAAATTTGACCAAATCATCAAAAGGGCAAAATGGTCAAAATTGAGTTTTGACTGAGAAGGGGCAATTTTTGATTTTTGACCTAGCAAATGGTCAATTGGTTTAAAGCATGATCTCAAGAGTTCAATTGCATTATCTTTACCTAATGACATGGTTCAAAACATTGCAAATTCATTAGATTGACAGATGAATTTTTCAGTCAACTGATCAAAAGTCAACTGTGCACTGAAAAGTCAAACTTTGACTTTTTGGTCAAATTCAAATGCCAATGATCATTCATCAAAACATGTCAAAATGTGAAACTTGTTCATCAAGAAACCAAAGATTTAAGATTTGGATTTGAAAAGTTGAAAAATTCTAACTTAGAAAATTTTCTGTAGAAAATTTCTTTTTTCCCCCTCAACTTTAGGCCAAATTTTCACCATGATACAAAATGATTCAAAGGAAGTTCCCAACATGAAAGTTGTAGATCTCCATGAAATTTACAACTTTTCTTCACACAATTTCTCCTCAAGATGCTTGGATTTCAAGATATAATTTTGTGAATACATGCTCATGAACTAAAATAACTTAGTGAAATTTTGCCCTAGTTAGGCAGGTTTTTGACCTAACTTCATGAGAACTTTTCACCTAGTTCCAAGAGGAATCTTCAAAAGAATTTCAAAGATGGGTTTTAGAGCATATTACAAGATTTCCAAAATATCCAAGAACTCCTTGAGATCATTCTTGAATAGGGAGAATCAAAGAGATGAAGTTAGGGTTTTATCACTTTGATGATAAGTCATTTTCATGAAGAACAAGTTTTCGAATTTGCAAATTGGCTGTACAATCTTCACTTTTCAGGCCTCAAACTCGTTTGTCACTCCACCATTAATAAATTGCACAATGTTTAATTCCCTAAATCCAAGCATTCAATAATGCATTTTACAAGGAAATAGCCATTTTTGGAAGAAAGGCAACATTGCCATTTTGAAAAAGCATGCTTTTTACATTTTTCCATTTCTTGAGCCTTGGACTTGTTCTTTCTGCACAAACCAAGTCTCTAAACCTGAAAAAAACATGTTTAAAGCTTTAAGCCACCCTATAAGATCAGATTGGTGCCTTAAGAAGTCACTTCTCACACTTGCTTCAAAAACAAGAAATGTAGCAAGACATGTGATCTTGTACTTCTAAGCAAGCACAAGTCTTCCAACCTTTTGCTCTATATAAAACCATCATTTTGCAACTAAAACCACGCATGCCCAAGCCTTGAAACACCTTAGAATCAAAAATTGCATACTAAGCCTCCAAACTTTCCATTTTTGACTTGTGAACTGAATCTTCTATTCCACTAGTGCGTTTTTAAGCCTTTTGCTTTCCCAAGCTTCCTTACCATACAAGTAAACCATCCCACATCCTGAAACATAACTGTAACTCCATCTTCCCCATTGTTGAAGTTCAAAAATAGAGTAACACAGGTGCACTTCTCCAGACCATTGCAGCCACCCTCAAGACAAGCTAAGCATTGCATTAGCTTCCTAGAGGTTCAAGGAAGCTAACCTGATCATCACAACATCCTAAAGCAAGCTCATTTTAAAAACACAATTTCCATTTTCAAGGTGAGTTTTCTGTTTTTCTAACCCTTAATACATGCATAGTTAGCTCTCCATTTGTGAATATAGAATGTAGACATCATTGATATGAAGCTGTACATATCCATAGCTTGCATTTATTTGGCTTGAGTTTAGAGAATTTTAAGTTTGAAGTTTCTGAAAAAATTAGGTTAAGAATTAGGGCCAATAAAATTCTCTCTGATCTTGGACTTATAGTTTTAGTTATGCACATGGTTAGAATCGTGAAGTAAAATGTTGTAATGTTCATGTTATCACTTTCCATTTTTGTTGAGAACTGAAAAAGTTACAGGGGGTCCAGCTGGACAAAGGTTGAAGATGAAGTACAGGGCAAGGAAAGGCTTTGTGTTATGTATTTGTGTTTTCACTTAGACTAACGGATGTACAGCCACCCCAGTGGTAAGGAAGTGCACAAAAATGCCCTAGGTCGTTGGTTCGAGCCTTGGCGCTGCCTTTTTGCAATTTTTCATATTTTTCCAATCTTTTTTTTGCTAGCTTGCAGCGTGGGCCTCTGATTGTTGGGCTTGTTTTTTTTCTAACTTCCTACCCCTCATTTGCCTTCAGCACCCCTGGCCCAAATATTTTATTTACTTGTTTTATTTTAATTTTTATTTTATCAAATATATTTTCTTAATAATAAAAAATCATAAAAAGTATAAAATGATAAATATTATATTTTGTTTTATTTTATTTTATTTTTTCTCATAAAAAATATTTTTATTTAGTTATATATTATCTATTTTTGTTAAATAAACTTGTAAATTAAATTAAAATTAGGTTAAATACTTATTTTTCTTCACACCTATTAAATATTTATTTTAACATATAAAAAGACCAAAATACTTCATAAATACCATATATTATTTTCAATACAAAAATACAAAAAATACTTAAAGAAATTTATTTCCTTTTAATAAATTAGAATTAGGGTTTAATCAAAATCTTTTCTAAAAAAATAATTTCCTTCCTTAATTAATCTAAGTTTAATCTTAACTTGTTTATTAGGCTTAGGTTAAAACTTTTTTTTTTTGCATAAAAAGAACCAAACAAAATCTTCTTTGCATTCATACATATTATTTATCTTATATATTACTTATTCCAATAATTGTATATATTCAATTTGGTTGTAATAGCTTAATTAGGTTTATATTATTGAAAATCCCCATTCATAAATTGTATTCCCCCCTCTCACAAAATGTTGTAATAGCGTAGTAATCTTTAAATTTCGCAATTTATCGCTTTATATAATATGTTAGTAATTAGGGTTTGTATGGCAAGATAAAATCAATCAAATAGAAAACCCTAATCCAAGACAAAATCAAGCATGAAAATGACACACTTGCACACAAGACACCCCTAGGGTTATCCCACTTGGTTGCCTTATACAAAATGGCCATGTTATGCATGTAAAGTGTCTTAGCAAAAACAAAAAAATACAAGATCATGGACCCTCGATGACGCTATTCAAAGTTGCCTTACAAAAATAATCTTAGTCCCTCAAAAAATGCTAAGATACTTTGCAACATTGCTAATCATGGCTATACAATGACCCGCGCCCGTCCCGTTTACCTCCAAATATAGGGTTGCTTACCAAATCAATGGTAAGACAACAATGCAAAGGAAAAGAAAATGAACAAGAAATAAATTTGAGTAGGTAGATTACTCTTAGCTACTTGCTCCATTTCAAAACAAATATCCTTGCTATTTTCAAAATAAACACACATTTTCAAACATCTTACAAACATTGAAAACATTTTCAAAAAAGACAAACATCTTTGTATACATTCTTACGAACAAGAATCATTACAAAGATTGCCTAAAAGATGGCCTCTTTTACAAAATACTTTCAAAACCATACAAAGCATAATTTCAAACAAAAGCAAGCGATCTAGCAAGTAACTAAGATCCTATGGAAAACCATGGATGAAAAGGGTGTTAATACCTTCCCTTTTCATAATCTACCCCCCGAACTCAAGAGACAATATCAAAGGTGTTTCCTGTGCTTTTTCACATTTCCTTTTTGGATAAAAGAAAAGTCGACGACGACTCTTACTAACCGCAACGTTTGCGATAAAACGCAAAATAATCAAGTCAGTTCTCCCACCGCATCACAAAACTGGCGACTCTGCTGGGGAGAATTCTAAAAGTGGGGTTACCTTAGGGATTAGATCACATTTACTTGCTTACATTGTTTGATTTGTATGCTTTACATTATGGTTCTTTGTTTGGGTTTGAATCCTCTACCCGGATTTGGGATACATTATAGGTAAGTAGCAATACGTTGTGGAAACTGTGCGGGGCATACCGACATGGTCTAAGAAATATCTACGTTAGTGCAACATATTTGTGGGTACCGGTAGCCTTTGAGTTAATCAAAGAGAATACGGGGCCGCTGAGTGATGTCATGAAGCACTAATGAACTTTTAGAACCTTTACTTGACCAACTTGGCCTTTAGGATTTAGTGAGATGACCGACTTTGATGCAGTCCGAAGTTGGTAGATACTCAATACTACACTCATTCAGCTTTGGTTTCTTGGGATATTTCAGTCGCCATTAAAGAGGCTTGAGCTGAAACAATGACCAAGGAAACAATCCGGTGATATTGAGCTCCTTAGAACCCGGTTACTATTACTAGGACAGGTTTAAGCCAACTAAACTTCAAGAGGGTACTTACCTATAAAACTCCATGCAAGCCTAAACCTAAGGACTTGTTTTCTTTGCTTGTATATGCATACTTGTACATAACATCATGGACATCATGAACATCATATACATCCACTAACCATTTCAAGGATTTTGGGATTCATCTTTGTTCTTGTTTTGTAGGATATGGATTCACTTCGCAGGAAAACTATTCAAGTTAACCTTGTAAGAGTTCCTACACAACTTAAGGAGCTAGCTTCAAAGATTCCTTAGAACTCTCCATTCACCGAAAGACATGGACGTCTACTCAACTTGGTCACCTCCAACACAGATGAGGACATGATGAAGGTGCTCTTTCAGTTCTTTGATCCTTTGCACCATTGCTTCACATTCCCCGACTATCAACTTGTGCCTACTTTGGAAGAATTCTCCCAACTCTTGAGGATTCCCATTCTCAATTAACTACCTTTCAATGGTACGGAAAGAGATCCAAAGCCAGAAGAGATTGCTCAAGCTCTACACTTGCACTCATCTGATGTCACAAATCATTGGGAAACAAGGAGTGGTGTCAAAGGTTTCTTAGCAAAGTTCCTGTTTGAGAAAGCCCAAAGCTGTTGGAATTCCCTAGACTTTCAAGCATTTGAGGAAATTGTGGCTCTCCTCATCTATGGGATGGTTTTGTTTCTAAACCCTGACCAACTCGTAGATGTGAACGCCGTCAAAATCTTCATGTCACGCAACCCGGTACCTATATTGCTAGGGGATATCCTACACTCTTTTCACACTCGCACAACAAGGAAAAAAGGTGTCCTTATGTGTTGCACTCCTCTCTTAGCAAGATGGTTTATTTCTCATCTTCCCCAGTCAGTCTTAAAGAATGAGCAAGGTTCAAGGTGGTCACAAAGTTTGATGATGCTCAAGCATTCAGACATTCATTGGTGCTCCCGATCCAAAGAGAATGTTATTATTGTCGACCTTTGTGGAGAATTCCCTAATGTCCCTCTACTTGGCATTAGGGGAGGAATCACCTACAACCCTTGTTTAGCCTTAAGACAATTTTGTTACGCCCGAAGGGATGGCCTGCACGAGATGCTAATTCAAGGTTTGGTATTCGACTACGACAACAACAATCAAGGTCTTCACCAGAGATTTATCCAAGCTTGGAGGATGCTAAATGTGATACGGTGGGAGAACTGACTAGGGTTTTGCGTTTGTATTCGCAAATGTTGCGGTTAGCAAGAGTCGCCACCGACTTTTTATTTTATCCTAAGGAAAGGTTAAAAAGCACAGCAAAAATCTTTTGAGGTGTTTTCTTGGGTTCGGGGAGTAGATTATAGAAAGGGAAGGTATTAGCACCCTTTCTATCCATGGTTATCCATGGGCTCTTAGTTACTTGCTTAGATCATTTGCCTTTTGTTTTCAATTGTTTTAAATGGTGCTTGAGTGTGTTGGTTTGAAAATATTTTGAAAAGAGGCCAATGTGGTGGCAATCTTTGTAATGATCCATGTGGGGATGTATACAAAGATGTAAGTCTTTTGAAAAGGTTTTCATTTGTTTTTGAAAGTTGTTTTGAAAGTGTAGTGTTGTGTGATTTTGAAATTAGGCAAGTGTTTTGTTTTGCAAGTTTGATTCAAGTAACTAAGAGGTTATCTACTCCTAAATTTCTCAAAAGATTATTGTTATGTTTTAACCATTTTAACAAGTTTGTTCCACCATTGTATTTGGTGGACCACCTTATGTTAGGATGTGAAAGGGACAGGCGCGGGTCATCGTTTAGGCCATAATTGCAACGGCGTTAAATGTCTTTGGGCAATTTTCTTTAAGGGACTTGATCATTTGTTTTTGTTTGTTTTGAAAAGTTTTGTCGAGGGACTATGATCATTCAAATTGTTTGCTTTGCCCAAAGAAGTTCAACATACAATATGGCCCATTTATTTGAAGGCAACAAGTGGAATACCCTAGGGGTGCAAGTGTGAGATGTGCTGTTTATTTTCATGCTCATTTATCTTGTATTAGGTCAAACTATTTTTTATCGTTTTTTCGCATACAAACCCTAATTCTAACATATTATCATTAGAAAGCAATAAAGTGCGAAATTAAATTTACTAAGCTATTACAAAACCAAATATGGGAAGGGGGGTACAAATGTTCAAATGGGGATATTGACAAGAATTTAAACCTACATTATTACATCATTTTGAATATTTGCAAATTAATCAATGTAAAAAATTAAATAAGAATGCTAGATGCAAAAGAAATGTTTTGTATATATATGAAAAAAATATTATTTATGTAAAAGAGAAAAGAAAATAAAAATATATTATTTTTTGGAGTATTTTGAATTTGGGGCAAAAACCCTAATTTTAAAAGAAAATGCATTATTATCTAATTTAATACAACTATTTATTTATTATTTATAAAAATAAAATAAAATGAAGTATATTATGGAAAAAGTATTTTTGTATCAAATATTAATAAAAATAAAAATTCAAGTATCTTTATATTTTTAACTTAAATATATTGATAAACATATATATATATATATATATATATATATATATATATATATATATATATTAAATCTTAAATATGTATTATACACAAAACAAATATTTATTTAATATTTTAATAAAATAAATAAAAAGTGTATTTTTTATGTGAAATATTTTCAGAAGGTAAATAAAAAAAAATGTATTTACACTATTTTTCTATTTATTCTAATAATAGTATATATATATTTATGTATAAACAAAGAAATAAATCAAATAAATATGCCATAAATTCAAAAAAGGATGGAAAAAATATTTTTAAAATTTTAATATGCTAAGGAAAAATAAATGAATCAAAAATAAAAAGAAGATGTCAAAAATCATTAAAAATAAAGCAAAAGGGCTTGGGGGGTATGAACATGGAAATAGGGTGTGAAAAGAAAATAGTTCCAGGCCCAGCCCAGACCACTTCTTCTTCAACCTCTGTACAACAAAACGCGCGCCTGCAAGCCTCTTTTGAAATCCTGATTCTTTGATTTTTTGAACAAACTTCCAACACAAAAGATGTTAAGCATGAAACCACGATTCCAAATATGTAAAAAATATCTCCTAACTCTCAAAAATGAGAGAGAATTTTAGTGATCCCAAATCTTAACCTAAGTTTTCTACCATTTTCAAAGCTTAAATTCTCTCAACTCAGGCAAAAGAAATGAAATGTAAAGCTATGTACATGTTCAGGGCTATGAGTAGAACCTTGTTTCTTCACAAACTTAAGACTAAAGATGCATAATAAGAGAGATACGAGTTCAAAGTTTTACCTGTGCAGTTGAACTTCAATCTGGAGAATGAGGAACTTTCAGTGCAATGTGATGATTGGAAAAGCTTCCTTGAGGTCCAGGGATGCTGTTTCAATGCTTACTTTGTCTTGAGAGCTTCTGAATCAAGCTATGGAACTTCAACTGCAAAAGGAAAAAATGAAAATGGTGGAAACTGTTAGGGTGATTACAGGTCAGGTTTTAGGCCATGGTTAGCTTGCATATGTTGTAAGGAAGGTAGAGGAACAAGTTTGGACAAGAATGCTCGAAGGGATTGAGAGATAGCACTCAATCTGCAGGGGTTCCCCTGTTTGTGCAGTTTCAAGGTGATTAGGGCAATGGGGGTGTTTTAGATGGCAAGGGCTCGTGTGTTAGCTTGGATATGTTCTTCTGAATGTGTTTGATAACTTCTCTCTTGTGTTTGTAAGCTGAGATTCAAGTTGTCACAAGTTATGGTCTTTTCTTCTATGTTAAGCAACAAAATGCCACTTGATGTTTCTAGCCTGTACAAGCCCTCCCACTATGCTGCTATCCCTTGCCTTGATCAGTGCAATTTGCTCACAAACTTGTGCCAAGAAGATCTTGATTGTGCCACTTGGATTGCAAACTTGACATAAAGTTCTTCTTTTCAAGAATGGAAATAGTGCTTTTTCTAGTTTAGGCTTAATTCCTTGTGTAATGACCAAAGGCTTAGAATAACAACTTGGTTCAATGGTTTTGCATTAAATTTATGAGTGTCAAAGGGTTTTAGGGCCTGCAATGTAGCACAAACTATGCTGATTTGAAAATGGTCCAAGTTATGAACATGCTCATGAACCATTCAAAAGTGGATTTTTGCCAACTTGTGAAATTCGAATCTCTCAAGTTATGAGGTTGTTTGATGAGTTCTTGGACATTTTGGAAAGCTTGGAATGTGTACTACAATCCATCTTTGAAATGAAAATTGAAATTCCAAGTGGAAGGGTATGAAAAGTGGCCTTGAAGTGGGGTAGAAAACCTTGTCAAAATAGGTTAAAATTTCACTAAGTTAAAAATGGTTTAGTGCCCTTATTCAAAAAATTGTAACTTGAGATAAAAGCTTCAAATGAGAAAACTTTGTGAATCAAAGTTGTAGATTATGCAACAAGCTACAACTTTCATGTTTTGACTTTTGTTTGAATCCAAATGGATCTTGGTGAAAAGATGGGGCAAAGTTGGGAAAAAATTAGGGTTTTTCATAACTTAGAAAAATTCTAAGTTATGAAAAATTCCATTTTCAAACCCTAATTTGCATTTTGTGATTTCTTGGTGAACAAGTTTCATGATTTGGCAAGTTTTGATGAAAAATGAATCTTGACTCTTGATTTTGACCAAAAGGTCAAAGTTTGACTTTTCAGTGTACAGTCAAAATTGATCAATTGACTGGGAAATTCAACTGTCAATCTTGTGTACTTGGGATCTTTTGAGCTTGATGAATGTGTCAAGACCATTTCATTGAGTCCTTGAGTCCCTATGTGAACTTGGTTTGCCATTGGCTAGGTCAAACAGTCAAAAATTTCCCTTGTGCAGTCAAAACCCTAAAAATGACCATTTTGCCCTTTTGGTGATCTGATCAAATTTCTTGTGGAATTGTGATCCAAACTTGATCAAATGGTTCATGTGAGTTCATAATGTTGATGTGGATCAAATTTCATGAGGTTTGACTGTCAATTGGCCACAGTTGACTTTTCCCCCAATACAGCTGATTTTTAGGTCAACTGTCCAATTGATTGGGCAAAACTTGGAATCAAGACTTGAAACTTGGTATAGGTAAACTTGGGAGTCCAATATGAAGCATGAAAGTCATCTTAGGCATTTTAGGTCAAAACATCCTTGGGCAAACACAAACCCTAATTTGAGTCCACAGTGCAAGGAGAAGTCTTGAGCAGAGGAAACCCTAACTGGATCTTGATCTTCAAAGGTCTTGTGATGAGAAAATGTTGAGGAAAATGGGAGGGCAAATTTTGGGGTACAAAAGTTGCCCCTGTTCAATCTTCTTGAACCTGAAGAGTTAGATTGGCAAGTTTGCCTTTCGTGACTCGAGGGTAAAAGGAGATTGGACACTAGAGTGCCCGGAAATTTGCACTCGCATGCTGGAGTCTCAACAATGTGATGTCAGGAATGGTCTTACGGATGCCATTTGGAGAGGTGGTGGATAGGGAGATGGGCTTATAGATGCCATCTGGAGATGTGACAGAACTTTGTCGGGAATGGGCTTATAGATGCCATTTGGAAGTGTCGGTCGCATAAGAGATTCCTTTGCGAGAACTTGTGTATTTGAGAAAGACGGATGTTTTCCTGGCTTGTTACAGGTGTTTGATCCTCAGTCTCCTTATGCAGATATGCCCTGGTTGGATACAGGTATTGAATCTACAATTGGTTGCTCACAGATATGCCCTGGCTGGATACAGGAGTCGAATCTGGAAATAGTCGTTAATAGATGTGCCCTGGCTGGATACAGGAATCGAATCTTCGAACTCTTCAGACGTGCCCTGGCTAGATACCGGAATCGAGTCTGGAAACGTGGTCAACAGATATGCCCTGGCTGGATACAGGAATCGAATCTTCGAACTCTTCAGACGTGCCCTGGCTAGATACAGGAATCGAGTCTTCGAACTCTTCAGACGTGCCCTGGCTAGATACAGGAATCGAGTCTGGAAACGTGGTCAACAGATATGCCCTGGCTGGATACAGGAATCGAATCTGGAGATGTTGTAGTTGATAGATGTGCCCTGGCTGGAGACAGGAATCGAATCTTCGAACTTTTCAGACGTGCCCTGGCTAGATACAGGAATCGAGTCTAGAAACTGATCACTCTCAGATGTGCCCTGGCTAGATACAGGTATCGAATCTGGAATTGTGACAGTTGAAGGTAGTTGTTTTTGAGGTTGTCTTTATCCTGAAAAGGCAAAAAACGTAAGTTGTATGCAATGTCATGATGTATGATATGCATGATGAGATGGTGTTGTATGCGCTTTATAATATATGTAAGCAAGATGTATGAAAATGTGAAATGTTTATGGATGTAATTTCGCCTTAGGAAAATAAATCCTTGACGGTCGACCGGAGAATTGCTCTGTGGAAGAGATACTTGGCCGAAGTTTTGATGCGAGGCCTGTTGAGGACTCTAATGATGGATTCCGCTGGGGATAATGACGATATACTCCACTGGGGATTGAAGGAACTTTGCCGAGGGTGGTCTTCCGTGGTTTTTAGCTGAGGATAACCCAGTTATAAGTCCTTGTGAGGAAATAACTCTAAATAAAACTCGGGAGAGACGTCCGTGCTCCGTAGGGGATAAGCTTCCAGAATCTACTGGGGATGAGCTTTAAGACATGCCGGGGAATGTTGTGTCCTTTCAGGATCAACGGGGAACCAACTCTGCTTGGGGAAAGTACTACTGAACCTTGTTTTACTTTGCGGGGCGTTGAGATGATTTGGCCACATTCTTCAGTTGAACCTACCTTGGTGCCTTGGAGGACAAAACAACCAGACTGCATTAGACAACTTCAATTGCCCCTGTCTCTGATGTCACCTGTAATAAATCTCTTGTTTCATATGCAAATATTTATGAATCAGCAATTTAATGTCAAATGCATATATCAAAAATGAACATTGGACGTTCTTCGCAAGACAAAACAGAAAAAGGAAAACAATGGTAATTTGTATGGACAAGTGAATTTGTATTGATTTAAACTTTGCCTGTGAATAGGCGTTTTTGTACAAGAGGCTGCCATCCTAGTAAGAGGACGCCGCCAAATAACATAGAGTTTACAATTTGAAAAAGGAAACAAAACAGCTATGTGAACAATCCCACTGGGTTCCAACTCTGCTATCGCCTTTATATCTCCGAACGTCTCATCGCTTTGTTGCCTAATTTGAAGATGAAGCTGACTGGTCAATGCTGAAATCTGGAGCCAGATAGTTGACGCTGAATTCTGGATGCGAAGTGATCCAATGAGACATAGTGTTACGCTTTTATCCCTAACTTTTGCCTGGACCGCCCTTTCGGGTTTTCAGTCCACCGGGATACCCATTTTTGCCCAAGCCGCCCTTTCAGGTTTTCGACTTGCCGGGTGTACAGATTTTTATTCATTTCATCCCTTATTTTTGCCCGAACCCTTTTGGTTCGCCGGGAAGCCCTTATTTTTACCTAGGTATGTCAACCTAGCGGGTCTTTTATTTATGCGTAGTATTTTTTCACTATGTCTGCATTGGCGGGGTGAGGAAGGTCGTCACCATCCATGGTGGTTAGGATCATGGCTCCTCCTGAGAACACACGTTTAACCATAAATGGCCCTTCGTAAGTAGGGGTCCATTTGCCCCGGGGATCACTTTGAGGAAGGATGATGCGTTTGATTACCAGGTCCCCAACTTGATACTCTTGCGGTCTGACTTTCTTGTTAAATGCCCTGATCATCCGTTTCTGATACGTTTGACCATGACAGATAGCAGTGAGCCTCTTTTCGTCAATCAGATTTAATTGATCAAGTCGAGTCCGGATCCAATCATCTTCATTCAAGTCTGCATCCTTCATTATCCGGAGAGAGGGTATCTGGACTTCAATTGGCAAGACTGCCTCCATGCCATAGACCAAGGAGAAGGGAGTTGCCTCGGTTGACGTCCTTGCTGAGGTGCGGTACCCATGAAGAGCGAACGGTAACATCTCGTGCCAATCCTTATAGGTCACTGTCATCTTCTGCACAATTTTCTTGATATTTTTATTGGCTGCCTCTACAGCCCCATTCATCTTCGGCCGGTAGGGAGAAGAATTGTGGTGCTGTATCTTGAATTGTTCACAGAGTTCAGTGATCATTTTGTTATTGAGATTGGTACCATTGTCCGTAATGATTCTTTCCGGGACACCGTACCGACAGATCAGATTATGCCGGATGAAACGTGCCACGACACTCTTGGTTACCGTGGCGTAGGAAGCTGCCTCAACCCACTTCGTGAAGTAATCGATCGCCACCAAGATAAAGCGATGCCCGTTGGATGCCATTGGTCGGATCTCACCGATCATATCGATGCCCCACATTGCGAAAGGCCAAGGTGCCGTCAGGACATTCAAAGGAACCGGAGGGATATGCACCTTGTCAGCATAGATCTGGCATTTATGACAAGTTCGGGAGTGTTGGTAACAATCGGCTTCCATTGTGGACCAGAAATATCCTGCCCGAAGGATTTTCTTAGCCATGGTGTGTCCACTGGAATGTGTTCCAAATGTACCTTCATGCAGCTCCATCATGATTTTCTCTGCTTCTGCCTTATCCACACAACGTAGCAGAGTTGAATCATGATTCCGTTTGTAGAGAATGCCGTTGCTGAGGAAGAATTTTGCAGCAAACCTCCTCATGAACTTCTTATCATTGACAGACGCACCTTCCGGGTATTCCTGAGCTTCCAAATACCTTTTCACCTCATGATACCAGGGTTTTTCGGTCACCTTCTCAGCCTCGAGCTCGCAGCAGTATGCCGGTTCATCCAACTTCCAGATTATGATTCGGGGAGCCTCATTGTCCCATTTAACTTTGAACATTGAAGACATCGTAGCTAGGGCGTCCGCTAGCTGATTCTCCTCTCTAGGGAAGTGCTCAAAAGTTATCTCTTCAAAGTGGGGAAGCAAGGTCGACACATACTCCTTGTAAGGAATAAGATTCGTGTGTTTCGTATCCCACTCGCCTTTGATCTGATTGATCACGAGAGCGGAATCTCCGAAGACACTTAGAAATTTTATCCTTAAGTCGATTGCAGCTTGTAAACCCATGATACATGCCTCATATTCTACCATGTTGTTGGTGCAGCTGAAACATAATCGGGCGGTGAGGGGAGTATGAGTTCCTTTGGGAGATATGATTACAGCACCGACGCCGTTACCCAAAGCATTGGAGGCTCCATCAAAATGCATAGACCATCGGGATCCTTCCTCAGGTCCTTCATCCGGTCCAGGTACTTCACAGTCAGTTACCACCATGATGTCTTCGTCCGGAAAATCAAAGTTCAATGATTGATAATCGTCCACAGGTTGGTGTGCCAAATGATCCGCCAGTACACTTCCCTTAATTGCTTTCTGAGTTGTATACTGGATATCATATTCTGTTAAGATCATTTGCCATCTCGCTATTCTTCCAGACAGAGCGGGCTTTTCAAATATGTACTTGATGGGATCCATCTTTGAAATCAATAAAGTAGTGTGAGTCAGCATATACTGTCTCAGCCGGCGAGCAGCCCATACAAGAGCGCAGCAAGTTTTCTCAAGCAGTGAGTAACGAGACTCACAGTCGGTAAACTTTTTGCTCAAGTAATAAATAGCGTGCTCTTTTCGGCCAGACTCGTCATGCTGCCCCAGCACACACCCCATTGAATTGTCAAGTACTGTCAAGTATAGTATCAGAGGTCTTCCTTCCACCGGTGGAATAAGAATGGGTGGCTCTTGAAGGTATTCCTTTATCCTTTCAAAAGCAGCCTGACATTCATCGTTCCAGCGTACTACTTGATCTTTCTTCAGTAATTTGAAGATTGGCTCACAAGTAGCAGTTAGATGTGAGATGAATCGGGCAATGTAATTTAGTCGTCCCAGGAAGCCTCTGACTTCTTTCTCTGTTTTTGGAGTCGGCATCTCTTGTATGGCTTTTACCTTGGCAGGGTCCACCTGAATACCTTTATCACTTACAATGAAGCCTAGCAATTTTCCGGATCTTACCCCAAAGGTGCATTTGTTGGGATTCAACCTCAGCTTGTATAACTTGAGTCGGTCAAACAACTTCCTCAGATGGTCAAGGTGCTCCTCCTCAGTTTGAGACCTTGCAATCATGTCATCAACATATACCTCGATCTCATGATGGATCATATCATGAAATAAAGCAACCATGGCACGTTGATAGGTTGCCCCAGCATTTTTTAATCCGAATGGCATGACCTTATAACAGAAGGTGCCCCACTGAGTTACAAAGGTAGTCTTCTCCATATCCTCTGGAGCCATCTTGATCTGATTATACCCCGAAAAACCATCCATGAAGGAGAACACCTTGTGTTGAGCTGTATTGTCAACAAGGACATTGATGTGAGGTAGGGGAAGTCATCCTTGGGGCTGGCCGTGTTCAGATCCCTGTAGTCAACACACATTCTGACTTTACCGTCCTTCTTCGGTACTGGCACCACATTGGCAACCCACTGAGGGTAAGAAGTCACTGCGAGGAACCCGACATCAAACTGCTTCATAACTTCGGCCTTGATCTTTTCAGACATCTCTGGACGCATCCGTCGGACTTTTTGCTTTACTGGAGGGCAATCTTCCTTGGTTGGCAGGTGGTGAACTACAATGTCGGCATCCAACCCAGGCATATCTTCATAGGACCAAGCAAAAAGTTCCATGTAGTCCTGTAGCATCTGGATCAATCGTTGCTTCACGCTGAGCTCTAAATTGGCACCAATCTTGACCTCTTTCCTATCTGTCTCAGTACCCAGGTTGATTGTTTCCACAGGCTCTTCGTGTGGTTGAATAGCTCTCTCTTCCTGGAGTAGCAGTCTTGCGAGTTCACCAGGCACTTCGCAATCATCTTCACCTTCGTCTTCGGCCAAGTTGATTGGATTTTCGAAGTCATAACTGGCGGTAGCAGAGCTGTTGCCAGTGAGATCCAGAGTGGATTGAAACCTGTATAAGTGAGTGTGTGTAAATATAGCTGTTTTGCAATATATATAACACAGAAAGGAAAAAGAGCACAAGATTTGAAATGCAACAAACGTCCAATGTTTTGATTGATGATATATGAAAATGTCATACAAAAATCCCTCACAAATGGAGCTACGATGCCCCGGGTAGGACACCGAGCCAACAAAGTTTTAACATATTGTTTGTTACAAATTGGAAATCAAAAGAAATTAATTACTGCGTGACAAATGTGATAGGGGTAAAATCCTTTGCCGTCCAGTTGCTTGGTCCGTTGCTGGTAGTCGGGTAGATCCAACTGTCAAACTCTGCTTCCTCCACATCCTCCTCGATAGCATTCACCGTTGAGCTGGAGATAAACATCGGAGCCTTTCTGATCTTCTCTTTGCGCACAGCTTTCTGAGCCTCTGCAGTAAAGCCTAGCCCAAACTTGTCATTCTTCTGAGTGAAGTCAGGAAGCTGACCCCAGTTTGCACAGTTGCCTTTCTGAACCACAGCCCGGGCATCCCTTAGGGAAGCCATCTTCAAGGAATCATTCTCTTTGACCATTGTCTCTGCTGCTGCTGAAATTGGATGTACCTCCTCGAAATGCTGAAAGGGGGTTTCAATAAACTCCCCGTCCATCTCAATGTATCTGAAGGAGTTCAAATGGCTCACCATATACTCCTCTTCTCCTTGCACAGTGACGATCTTCCCCCTGACGGGATCTTCAGCTTCTGGTGCAAGGTGGAGGTCACTGCCCCAGCTTTATGGATCCAAGGTCGACCCAGTAGACAAGAGTACGATGGACGTATATCCATCACATAAAAAGTAGAGTCAAACACTTGAGAGCCTACACGAATAGGGATGTTAACCTCTCCATGAACCATCCTTTTTGAACCGTCAAAGGCCCTGACGATGATATTGCTGGGCTTCAATTCCAGGCCTTCATAATCCAGACGATCTAAAGCCTTTTTTGGTAGGACATTCAAAGAAGAACCAGTATCCACCAATACATGCGCCAGAGTAGTGCCCCTGCATCCGATAGAGACATGCAGGGCATCATTGTGGTCTCTTCCCTTCGCAGTCAGGTCAGCATCTGAGAAACCCAAGCCATTGTCTGCTGTCAGATTTGCTATGCAATCAGTGAACTGGACCGCAGACGTTTCCTGCGGCACATGGGCCGTCTTGAGAAATGAGATCAAGGCCTTAGCATGGGCCTCAGAGCATAGCAATAAGGAGAGCAGGGAGATCTTGGAGGGCGTATGCCCCAGCTGCTCGACAACATTGAAATCACTTTTCTTTATTATTTTCAGAATCTCCTCCATTTCTTGTCGGGAGGCCTCAGCATTTATGGGTATTGGTGCCTCCATCCGGGCAGGCTCTTCTTCAATCCCTTTGCCCCGAGCATTTGATGACTCGGAAGCAGGGGACACAACTTGATCAGCAACAGGAACAGGTAAACTTGTAGGTTTTATAAGGAGGGGTTTTCGAATAGCGGGCGGTGCAATGTCAGGCGAGAAGAGCCTGCCACTGCGGGTGACCTTGGCTGGACCAGTGGTATCGCAGATACTGGCGCCAGTGTCGAATTCTTGTTTGATTCCATTTACATACACGTCTGCCCCATAATGCCAGGGGACAGCTTTATCAGATATGTAGGGGAGAGGCCCCGGGACAGTAATAATCACAGGTGCAACAGTCATGATTTGAATAGGCTTCTTCGGGGGAGCCTTGATTGGATTTTTGAAGATGGTAACCACAGAAATTTCTTTTATCGGAACCAACTGAATAGCAGACTTCTTAAATAGAATCTCCTTGCTATCCATTAGGCTTTGGATGCCTAACCTCAACAAGGGACAACCAGACAGGGAAACAGCACAGAACAGGCAACCTTCACCGTAACCCGGAAATAAACCGGCCCGCAGTAGGTTCTTCTTAACGGTCTTCAGAGGGGTAACAACTTCATCTACCGAAACAGCGTACATTTCTTCCTCAACGGCATTTACTCTATGCTGGGGCATAGGAGCAGTTACAACATTTGGTCTCTCCGGCGCTTCAAACTGAATTTCCTTTGCGTCGATCAGATCTTGCACTTTGTTTCTCAAGGCCCAGCAATCATCAGTAGTGTGCCCGGGACTATCAGAATGATAAGCACACCGGGCATTTGGGTTATACTTTGGTGACGCAGTGTTGATGACCTTAGGAGCTTCTTTGAGGGTCACCAGGTTGGTGGATAACAGTTGGGGTAAAATTTGAGATAAGGTCATACTCAGTCGAGTATACTGCCTCTTGGGCCTTTCGCTTCTTTGTTGATTGTACTGCTGAGGAGCAGCAACAGGTTTGGAGATGACCAAAGCATTGACGGCTTGGCGACTTTCGGGCTTGACTTGTCTTCTAGGACCATAGACGGCACTTGCTTCTTTCTTAAACGGCCTCTTCTCAGCACTGGTGGAGGCAGCCTTTTGTATTTTGCCTGACCTGATGCCAGCTTCAATTCTTTCTCCCGTCAATATCAAATCTGTAAACCCAGCGGAGGAGTTACCAACCAAATGATTGAAAAATGGACCAGATAACGTCCCTAGAAACATATCAACCAGCTCTCGATCAGTTAACGGAGGCTGCACCCTGCCAGCCAAATCTCTCCATTTTTGAGCGTACTCTTTGAACCCTTCACCCGTTCCTAGAGACATACCCTGAAGTTGGGTACGCGTAGGAGTGAGATCAGAATTGTATTGGTATTGTCTGTAGAATGCGGTTGCCAAATCTTCCCAGTGTCGGATGCTAGCTCCATCCAATTGGTAGAACCATTCAAGCTGTGACCCCGAGAGACTATCTTGGAAGAAGTGAATCCAGAGGTTCTTATCTGCCGTGTAAGGTTGGATTTTCCTTACGTACGACCTCAGATGCAGCTTTGGGCAGGAGACCCCGTCATACTTGGCGAAGGCAGGCGCCTTAAACTTGTGTGGAATTACTACTCCAGAAGATAACCCCAAATCTCCGAAATCTAGCCCCGGTACGTTCTGAATTTCCATGGCGCTCAAGCGGTCCTCCAATTGCTTGTATCTGTCAGCAGCAGGTGGGTATTGTTCGTCGTTATAGTCCGTCTCGTTGTCGGAGACTGCGGGACTAGGAGCTCCTCCCCCTTGGGGACTGTTTTTCTTAGCAGAAGAAGTGGTTGGATCAGCTTCATTGTGGAGTGTGTTCCCAAATCTGCGTCCGGTGTTGAACAATGCAGTCCTCTTTTTCTTCTTCTTCTTCAGGAGTAGAGTCTTCAACTCTTGCTGACCTTGGGCTAGGCTTAGGACCATCTCTTGAAACTGTGCACTTTGGGCCTGAAGGGCCTTGATTGCTTGCTCACTGGAGGAGTCTGGATTCATGATGACTGTGCAAAATAAACAGCGAAGGAGATTAAGCAACCTGTGAAATAGGGTACCTGCTATGCATATGGTGCAATGGAATGCGTATGTTTTATGTTTTCAAAGACAAACAAGATTCAACTTTGTAGACAAAAAAGGAAACACACTTCATTAGATTAAAATTTTAATTGTTCAACAACTGGCCCTTAGGCATTACAGGAATGAAAAATACTGGAAAGGAAATAGACTACAAAAGGAAACAATCAAAGCTCATCAATGCTCCCATGGCCTCCTCTTTTCAGTGCTGATGTAGTTGTTCAGGACCCGTTCTTCCTCCAATTGCTTAGTCAGCCTCTGGATCTTTCGTTCCTGCTCGTTGAATTTCTCCCGATAGAAATCCCGTTCTTCCTTTAGCTGCGCCCAAGATCTCTTCATGGTGTCAAAATCAGTAGGTATCTGAGGAGGGAGGACAGTTGGAGGAACCCCATCTTCATCAGGAGACTCAAGAATGAGGGGTCTAACAGCTTCGTAGGGCATACCTAACCTTTGAGCACGGATGCGGACCCATTTGCAATAGGGCTTCAATGGCAGGGAAGTCTTGGGTCCCAACTCATGTGGGTTGGCTTTGTGGATTCTGTCCCAAGCTCTAATGAATCCCTGGCGTAGTTTGTCACTGCCTGCCTGAAACTCAAAATGGAAGTGAGGAACCAGCATTTCATAAGGCCCATCTCCTCTGGCTCTTCCAAACTGACGGAGAGCTAAACACGGATTGTAAGAGATTCCTCCTTGGATACCAATCAACGGAACATTAGGGTATTCTCCGCAACGGTCAATAACAGCTACCTCATCCAAACCTCTGAGAGTCCAGGTGATGTCATTATCAGTGAGAGACATTAACCTCCGAGCCCAACCTTCTCCTTCTTCATTCTTCAGCACGAACTTAGGAAGGTGCAAAATAAACCACCTTACTAGCAAAGGAGAACAACACCACGGAGTCCCCCGTTTTCGAGCAGTACGAGCATAGAGTTGTTGTAGAATATCACCCAAAAGAGTGGGTACCGGATTCCGAGACATGAAGATCCTTATGACATGGACACTGATAAAAGTGTCAGGGTTGGGAAACAATACCAGACCATAGATCAAAAGAGCCAGAATATCCTCGTACGCCTTGAAGTCCAAGTCATTCCAGAAATCATTAGCCTTGCCAACCAGAAATTTGACCAAAAAGCCCTTGATCCCATTTCTAGTTTCCCAGTTGGACAATACCTCTTCCTTGGTCAAGGGGAGAATTGCAGCAATCTCTTCAGGCCTAGGAGTCTTTTCCAAACCAGTGAATGGAGTTTGTTCCAAGACAGGGATCCCAAGCAAATAAGAAAATTCTTCCAGGGTAGGAACCAGCTGGAAGTCTTGAAAGGTGAAACAATGGTACAGAGGGTCATAAAACTGGGTCAGAACACTTATCAGTTGTTGGTCCCATTTTGCAGTGACCAAGCCAAGGAGAGAACCATGTCTGTTGATGAAGGAAGAAGTGTTTGGAATCCTTCCAACCAAATCCTTGAGTAAGACTGGTGGTTGAACAAAGTTGAGCCGGACAGTATTCCTACGCACGGGCATCATGATGTCCTATAAAACAGAGCAAAGATGAAACCTTTTTTGTCTTTGAAATGGGTTAGTCCTTTATACAGGATGCATGCAATGGTATGATGGTATGATGCTATGATGAAGCACACCACAAGTATTCACATAGGCAAATGAGGCACACAAGTCACACAAGACACCCTTAGGTTTCAGGCCAGCATGAGTTTCAGGTATTACCCTCTTTTGGTTTTGTTGGTTAAAACCTGTCCTATCAAAAGTAACCGGGTTCTAGAGGATCTTAAATCATTGGCTACCCTCAATCGGTCATAACTCCAGCATCGCAATCTTTTCTCGCGGCCAGAACCATCTCGAGAGTTTAGCCTCAATGAGTGTAGCATACTGCTACTGTCCTAATAGCCAAGTTGGTCAATTTAGGGTTCTAAGGTTGGTTGGTGTTTAATGACCCCTTAGAAGACCTATATTCTCCCCGTTACAACACAAGGGATATAGGTACAGACTAAGATGCCACACCAACGTAGCCACTGCTTCACCCATGTCGGTCTACGCCGGACAGGTCCCTCACAGATTATGCTACCTAAAAAGGGTATATCCCAGATCCGGGTTAGGATCTATGAACTCCGATGCAAAGCCCACAAATATAAAAGCAAACAAAGCAAACAATTGAAAACAAAAGTGATCTAAGCCCTAAGGTTACTCCACTTTTAAAATTTATCCCCAGCAGAGTCTCCAGTTCTGTGATACGGTGGGAGAACTGACTAGGGTTTTGCGTTTGTATTCGCAAATGTTGCGGTTAGCAAGAGTCGCCACCGACTTTTTATTTTATCCTAAGGAAAGGTTAAAAAGCACAGCAAAAACCTTTTGAGGTGTTTTCTTGGGTTCGGGGAGTAGATTATAGAAAGGGAAGGTATTAGCACCCTTTCTATCCATGGTTATCCATGGGCTCTTAGTTACTTGCTTAGATCATTTGCCTTTTGTTTTCAATTGTTTTAAATGGTGCTTGAGTGTGTTGGTTTGAAAATATTTTGAAAAGAGGCCAATGTGGTGGCAATCTTTGTAATGATCCATGTGGGGATGTATACAAAGATGTAAGTCTTTTGAAAAGGTTTTCATTTGTTTTTGAAAGTTGTTTTGAAAGTGTAGTGTTGTGTGATTTTGAAATTAGGCAAGTGTTTTGTTTTGCAAGTTTGATTCAAGTAACTAAGAGGTTATCTACTCCTAAATTTCTCAAAAGATTATTGTTATGTTTTAACCCTTTTAACAAGTTTGTTCCACCATTGTATTTGGTGGACCACCTTATGTTAGGATGTGAAAGGGACAGGCGCGGGTCATCGTTTAGGCCATAATTGCAACGGCGTTAAATGTCTTTGGGCAATTTTCTTTAAGGGACTTGATCATTTGTTTTTGTTTGTTTTGAAAAGTTTTGTCGAGGGACTATGATCATTCAAATTGTTTGCTTTGCCCAAAGAAGTTCAACATACAATATGGCCCATTTATTTGAAGGCAACAAGTGGAATACCCTAGGGGTGCAAGTGTGAGATGTGCTGTTTATTTTCATGCTCATTTATCTTGTATTAGGTCAAACTATTTTTTATCGTTTTTTCGCATACAAACCCTAATTCTAACATATTATCATTAGAAAGCAATAAAGTGCGAAATTAAATTTACTAAGCTATTACAAAACCAAATATGGGAAGGGGGGTACAAATGTTCAAATGGGGATATTGACAAGAATTTAAACCTACATTATTACATCATTTTGAATATTTGCAAATTAATCAATGTAAAAAATTAAATAAGAATGCTAGATGCAAAAGAAATGTTTTGTATATATATGAAAAAAATATTATTTATGTAAAAGAGAAAAGAAAATAAAAATATATTATTTTTTGGAGTATTTTGAATTTGGGGCAAAAACCCTAATTTTAAAAGAAAATGCATTATTATCTAACTTAATACAACTATTTATTTATTATTTATAAAAATAAAATAAAATGAAGTATATTATGGAAAAAGTATTTTTGTATCAAATATTAATAAAAATAAAAATTCAAGTATCTTTATATTTTTAACTTAAATATATTGATAAACATATATATATATATATATATATATATATATATATATATATATATATATATATATATATATATATATATATATATATATATATATATATATATATATATATATATATATATATATATATATATATATATATATATATATATATATATATATATATATATATATATATATATATATATATATATATATTAAATCTTAAATATGTATTATACACAAAACAAATATTTATTTAATATTTTAATAAAATAAATAAAAAGAGTATTTTTTATGTGAAATATTTTCAGAAGGTAAATAAAAATAAAAAAATGTATTTACACTATTTTTCTATTTATTCTAATAATAGTATATATATATTTATGTATAAACAAAGAAATAAATCAAATAAATATGCCATAAATTCAAAAAAAGGATGGAAAAAATATTTTTAAAATTTTAATATGCTGAGGAAAAATAAATGAATCAAAAATAAAAAGATGTCAAAAATCATTAAAAATAAAGCAAAAGGGCTTGGGGGGTATGAACATGGAAATAGGGTGTGAAAAGAAAATAGTTCCAGGCCCAGCCCAGACCACTTCTTCTTCAACCTCTGTACAACAAAACGCGCGCCTGCAAGCCTCTTTTGAAATCCTGATTCTTTGATTTTTTGAACAAACTTCCAACACAAAAGATGTTAAGCATGAAACCACGATTCCAAATATGTAAAAAATATCTCCTAACTCTAAAAAATGAGAGAGAATTTTAGTGATCCCAAATCTTAACCTAAGTTTTCTACCATTTTCAAAGCTTAAATTCTCTCAACTCAGGCAAAAGAAATGAAATGTAAAGCTATGTACATGTTCAGGGCTATGAGTAGAACCTTGTTTCTTCACAAACTTAAGACTAAAGATGCATAATAAGAGAGATACGAGTTCAAAGTTTTACCTGTGCAGTTGAACTTCAATCTGGAGAATGAGGAACTTTCAGTGCAATGTGATGATTGGAAAAGCTTCCTTGAGGTCCAGGGATGCTGTTTCAATGCTTACTTTGTCTTGAGAGCTTCTGAATCAAGCTATGGAACTTCAACTGCAAAAGGAAAAAATGAAAATGGTGGAAACTGTTAGGGTGATTACAGGTTAGGTTTTAGGCCATGGTTAGCTTGCATATGTTGTAAGGAAGGTAGAGGAACAAGTTTGGACAAGAATGCTCGAAGGGATTGAGAGATAGCACTCAATCTGCAGGGGTTCCCCTGTTTGTGCAGTTTCAAGGTGATTAGGGCAATGGGGGTGTTTTAGATGGCAAGGGCTCGTGTGTTAGGTTGGATATGTTCTTCTGAATGTGTTTGATAACTTCTCTCTTGTGTTTGTAAGCTGAGATTCAAGTTGTCACAAGTTATGGTCTTTTCTTCTATGTTAAGCAACAAAATGCCACTTGATGTTTCTAGCCTGTACAGGCCCTCCCACTATGCTGCTATCCCTTGCCTTGATCAGTGCAATTTGCTCACAAACTTGTGCCAAGAAGATCTTGATTGTGCCACTTGGATTGCAAACTTGACATAAAGTTCTTCTTTTCAAGAATGGAAATAGTGCTTTTTCTAGTTTAGGCTTAATTCCTTGTGTAATGACCAAAGGCTTAGAATAACAACTTGGTTCAATGGTTTTGCATTAAATTTACGAGTGTCAAAGGGTTTTAGGGCCTGCAATGTAGCACAAACTATGCTGATTTGAAAATGGTCCAAGTTATGAACATGCTCATGAACCATTCAAAAGTGGATTTTTGCCAACTTGTGAAATTCGAATCTCTCAAGTTATGAGGTTGTTTGATGAGTTCTTGGACATTTTGGAAAGCTTGGAATGTGTACTACAATCCATCTTTGAAATGAAAATTGAAATTCCAAGTGGAAGGGTATGAAAAGTGGCCTTGAAGTGGGGTAGAAAACCTTGTCAAAATAGGTTAAAATTTCACTAAGTTAAAAATGGTTTAGTGCCCTTATTCAAAAAATTGTAACTTGAGATACAAGCTTCAAATGAGAAAACTTTGTGAATCAAAGTTGTAGATTATTGAACAAGCTACAACTTTCATGTTTTGACTTCTGTTTGAATCCAAATGGATCTTGGTGAAACGATAGGGCAAAGTTGGGAAAAAATTAGGGTTTTTCATAACTTAGAAAAATTCTAAGTTATGAAAAATTCCATTTTCAAACCCTAATTTGCATTTTGTGATTTCTTGGTGAACAAGTTTCATGATTTGGCAAGTTTTGATGAAAAATGAATCTTGACTCTTGATTTTGACCAAAAGGTCAAAGTTTGACTTTTCAGTGTACAGTCAAAATTGATCAATTGACTGGGAAATTCAACTGTCAATCTTGTGTACTTGGGATCTTTTGAGCTTGATGAATGTGTCAAGACCATTTCATTGAGTCCTTGAGTCCCTATGTGAACTTGGTTTGCCATTGGCTAGGTCAAACAGTCAAAAATTGCCCTTGTGCAGTCAAAACCCTAAAAATGACCATTTTGCCCTTTTGGTGATCTGATCAAATTTCTTGTGGAATTGTGATCCAAACTTGATCAAATGGTTCATGTGAGTTCATAATGTTGATGTGGATCAAATTTCATGAGGTTTGACTGTCAATTGGCCACAGTTGACTTTTTCCCCAATACAGCTGATTTTTAGGTCAACTGTCCAATTGACTGGGCAAAACTTGGAATCAAGACTTGAAACTTGGTATAGGTAAACTTGGGAGTCCAATATGAAGCATGAAAGTCATCTTAGGCATTTTAGGTCAAAACATCCTTGGGCAAACACAAACCCTAATTTGAGTCCACAATGCAAGGAGAAGTCTTGAGCAGAGGAAACCCTAACTGGATCTTGATCTTCAAAGGTCTTGTGATGAGAAAATGTTGAGGAAAATGGGAGGGCAAATTTTGGGGTACAACACTAAACAAGGTGGATAACAAGACTTTGGGGCACAAGAATTCCAACCCCTTGAGCCTTACCTCAAATGGGTACGAACTCGCGCTCAGAGTCTTATGATGCCTTACCCCTCCATTCTCCCTGTAATCATTGAGCCTGTCATGGAGGGAGACGTTCCATACACTATCCTACATCCTGACATGCCCACATCTCTTGAAGACCTACAAAGGGATTAGATACAACTCAAAGGTGAACGAGATACTTTCAAAGCCCAATTCTACGCAAGCGAGAAAAAGGTTTTGGAGCTCACTAGGCTACTTCATGAGGAGTAGAATCTGAATGCCTACATTGCACCAAAGAGGATGCGCACTACTTTTCTATCTTAGAGTTTTGTATTATTTTTCCCAAGGGGCATTGATGTACTCAAACTTTATCTTATTAATATAACGTGTGTTTCCTTTTTGTCTAAAACAAATTTGAATCTTTGAAATCCTTGAAAACATTGCATATGCACATATCATTCATCATAACATAAACATGTCTTTTGCAACAAGTCTCCTCATCTCTCTACTGTTTATTTCGGTAAGATGGATCTCGAGCAAACAGTGAAAGATCTCCAAGCTCAGAATACGTAGTTTCAACAGTTACTCATGACCCTAGCCAAGGGGTAAGAAGAGTTGAAGACTCTGCTGGCTGAAGAGAGGAAGAATAAAACAAAGAAGGTAACCAGAGTCTTAAACATGGGAAGAAGATTTCATGGGCAAACAAGAAGGACTTTGGACTTTGCAACAACATCTGGTGAAGGAGAGGGGAAAGGCAAGGAAACAGTCGTCCCTTCATAATCAAAAGAAGAGGAAGACTACTCTGAGGAACAGTACCCTCCAACTGATGATAAGTATAAACATCTTGAAGAGTGGTTGAGCGCAATGGAAATCTAAAAGGTGCCAGGTTTGCACTTTGAGGAATTGGGACTAGTGTCGGGGATTGTGATTCCTCCGAAATTCAAAGTGTCTATATTTGCCAAATATGATGGAATGTCATGCCCTAAAATGCATCTCCAATCATATGTGAGGAAAATTAAACCCCATACCGCTGATAAAGACTTATGGGTGCATTTCTTCCAAGACAGTCTGTCTGGAACACAACTCGACTGGTTTTACCAACTAGAAAGAGCCAACGTCCATAATTGGGAAGATCTTGCTGCAGCTTTCTACAAGAAATACCAGTACAATGCTGATTTGGCACCTACCCGTACTCAACTCCAGAGTATGGCCATGGTTTCCAATGAAGGTTTCAAAGACTATACACAAAAATGGAGAGATTTGGATGGAAGAGTTCAACCCCCTCTGTCTGAAAGAGAATTGGTAGATATGTTCTTAGGCACCTTATCTGGTCCCTTTTTCAATCATTTAATCGGAAGTTCATCTGCAGGGTTTACTGAATTAATATTTACCGGAGATAGGATAGAAGCCGGTATTAAGAATGGAAAAATCCAGAAAGACACATCTTCTTCAAAAGTTGTAAGGAAGCCCTTCATCGGGAAGAAAGAGGTAGCTGCTGTATATCCGCAAAGAGAGCAAGATAGGGCCGAACGCCGACCAATGGTGGGGGCTGTTATGATCCCAAAGCCTACATCTGATCAATAAAGAAGTAATCAACCAAGGGTGGAAAGCCCGGTCAGGCAATTCACCAGAATCAACATGAATCTGTCTCAAGTATTACCTCATCTGCTAAGATCCAACTTGGTAACCTTGAAAGAAGCTCTGAAAAATCCCAACACAACATCCCCTCATTATCACCCCAATACCCGTTGTGCATATCACTCTGAAAGTCCTGGTCACGATACTAATAACTGTTGATCCTTGAAGAACAAAATCCAAGACCTCATTGAAGAAAAAGAAATTGAGTTTGATGCGCCTGAGAAGCCAAATGTCATTTCTGCTCTTATGCCCAGACATGGCCATAATACCAATGTCATTGAAGAAGATTTGTTTGTTACCTCAATTGATGAACTCATGACCCCACTTCCGACCATTAAGATAAACTTGTTGAAAGCCGGTGTGTTCCCGGGATGTAATGAAGTTTGCCATCTTTGCTTATCCTTCCTATTTGGCTGTCCTTTGTTGAAGACATGAATTCAGTGCTTGATAGATAACAAATAGATTTTGTTTGAAAAGACTCCTATTTCACCTATTCCTGTTGAAGATGTTTCTATCATTACCATTTCCGCTAATTCTTCCAGGGTCTCCACCAAAAGACCTGTTAGAATTACATCGGTTCCGAAAGCAGCTCCTCTAATAATCACAATGCTTGGGCCAGTCCCATATACATCAGACAAAACCATACCATGGAATTATGGAGGGGATGACTATTACCATGGTATTAAGCAAGACTAGTCATCCGTCGAAGAGATAAATTCCGAGAAAGAAGACTCTGACATCAGTAACATTTCCAGAGCTAGCAAAATTACCCGAAGTGGTAGGATCTTTCTCCAGAAATTGCTCCCTCAAAAGCAGTGTCTGGACCCGTAATCATCCCTGTGGCTGCTCCAAAGTTTGCTCCTACACCCATAATCATCTCTATAATTACTCCCATTGACAAAGTTGTTACAACCTCTGATATCATTCCTACCAACACTCCTACTACAGAAACTCAAGGAAAAGTATTTTGGTTGAGCCTGTCCAGACGAAGGCCCAATCATTAACTATCCGCGAGACTTCCAAGAAAGAAATGGAGGAGATCCTAAAAATTATAAAGAGGAGCGACTACGACGTAGTTGAACAATTGGGACAAACTCCCTCTAAAATCTCCATGCTGGCATTACTATTATGTTCCGAGGTGCATGCAAAGGCCTTGGTGAAGTTCTTAAAAACAACCCATGTACCGCAAGAGACGTCTGCTGATCAATTCCAGGACTGTGTGTCCAGCCTAACTGCGGATAACGGCCTAGGTTTATCGGATGTTGATCTAACACCAAGGGGAAGAAATCACAATGAGGCCTTGCATGTCTCTATGGAATATAGGGGCACAACTCTGGCACATGTTTTTGTGGATACTGGCTCATCCCTGAATGTATTATCCAAAAAAGCTCTTGCCAGACTTGACTGCGAGGGGATAACGTTAAAGCCAAGCAACATAGTAGTGAGGGAATTTGATGGCTCGAAGAGGATTGTGCACAGGGAAGTGGATATCCCTATAAATGTTGGAACTCAAACTTTCAATTCAACCTTTTATGTAATGGATATATGCCCTTCTTACTCATGTCTGCTAGGCCGGTCATGGATCCACAATGCTGGCATTTTTACCTTTACACTACACCAGATGCTGAAGTATCCGGTTCAAGGGAAGATTATCATCGTACATGGAGAGGAAGAATATATGATCAGCCATCTCAATTCCTTCAGATATGTGGAATTGGACGGTGAATTCATTGAAACTCCATTTCAACACTTCGAAGAGGTCCCCCAAGAGATGGCAGTGGCCAAGACTGTGTCCCAAATTCCCAAGATTACAAGACCTCCACTCTGGATGTCATCACTAAAGGACGCCAAAGTAGTGGTAGAGGAAGGTTGATGCACCATCTGGGGGCAACTTCCGGATATCCCGTATAAGTTTGACAAGTTTGGCCTAGGTTTCACTTCAAGTACTCAAAAGGCTATACGTCGTGCCCGTGCTGGAGGGCCACCCTTGAAGATCAGCAACCGTGAGGTCAACGCAGTAGAGGATGGTGAAGATGGCTGCAACCTGGAGGAATGGATCTTTCCGACCGTCAATGGAGGGCTCAGCAATTGGGAGGCCAGAGATTTCATCCCAATCACTTTTATCCCTCAGTAATTTATCTTTACATTTGGTTGGATCTGTAATATTCAAAACAATTCGCACTCTTAAAACCTTGACTCTTACCCGAGACACAATGGTCCATTTGTAAGGGTTATTATTTCATCTTCATATGACATCAATGAATCATGGACGTTTTCGCATTCAAACTTTTGTGCTCATTTTTTCTTCTTTTACATTTTACTTTCTTTCAAAGATAGCTATACCCTTACACACACCCACACTCACAATGTAGGCATACATCCATTCTGGATCCCATGGGTAACGATACTGCTATGGCCCTTTGTGACTCTCAGAATCTGATCTACCAAGCCGAAGACGAAGGTGAGGAAGATTGTGAAGTACCAGGGGAACTGGCCAGACAGCTATAACAAGAAGAAATAACCATTCAGCCTCACGAGGAACCCGTGGATACGATCAACCTAGGTACCAAAGAAGATAAAAAAGAGGTCAAAGTGGGTGCCAATCTGGAACCCAGTATCAAGAAGCGTATGATTCAGTTGTTGCACGATTATGTCGAAGTCTTTGCCTGGTCATATGAAGACATGCTAGGACTTGATGAAGATATTGTGGTACATCGTCTGCCTACAAGAGAAGATTGTCCGCCAGTAAAGCAAAAGGTACGTCGAATGAGGCCTGATATGTCAGAAAAGATTAAAGCAGAGGTCAAGAAGAAATTTAACGCTGGACTCTTGGCTGTCACCTCTTACCCCCAATGGGTTGCCAATGTTGTTCCAGTACCTAAAAAAGACGGCAAGCTGCGAATGTGTGTGGACTACCGAGATTTAAATAGGGCAAGCCCTAAAGATGATTTTCCACTCCCCCACATTGATATCCTAGTTGAAAATACGACACAACACAAAGTGTTTTCCTTCATGGATGGATTCTCGAGTTACAACCAAATCAAAATGGCGCCTGAGGACATGGAGAAAACAACCTTTGTCACGCAGTGGGGCATATTCTGTTACAAGGTGATGCCATTCGGACTGAAGAATGCTGGGGCAACCTACTAGCGCGCCATGGTAGCTTTATTTCACGACATGATACATCATGAAATAGAAGTCTACGTGGATGATATGATAGCCAGATCGCAAACAGAAGAAGAGCACCTTGATCACTTACAAAAACTGTTTGAGAGACTGAAGAAGTACAAGCTAAGGTTGAATCCAAACAAGTTCACATTCGGGGTACGGTCTAGTAAGCTACTAGGTTTTATTGTCAGTAACAAAGGTATTGAGGTCGATCCTGCCAAAGTTAAAGTAATACAAGAGATGACTGCTCCTCGTACTGAGAAGGAAGTCAGAGGATTCTTGGGACGTTTGAATTATATTACCAGATTCATTTCTCACCTGACAGCTACTTATGAGCCAATCTTCAAACTATTGAAGAAAGATCAAGTAGTCAAATGGAATGATGAATGCCAAGTTGCTTTTGATAAAATCAAAGAGTACTTACAAGAGCCTCCTGTGTTGATGCCACCAGTCGTGGGAAGACCGTTGATTATGTATCTGACTGTTTTAGAAAATTGAATGGGGTGTGTATTGGGGCAGCATGACGAGTCTGGCTGAAAAGAGCACACTATTTACTACCTGAGCAAAAAGTTTACCGACTGTGAAACCAGATATTCACTGCTCGAGAAAACTTGCTGCACTCTGGCATGGGCTGCTCGCCAGCTAAGACAGTATATGTTGACTCATACTACCTTGTTGATATCTAAGATGGATCCGATAAAGTACATCTTCGAGAAGCCTGCTCTTTCTGGGAGAATAGCGAGATGGTAGATGATCCTGACAGAATATGACATATAGTATACTACCCAGAAAGCTATAAAGGGAAGTGTACTAGCCGATCACCTTGCTCACCAAGCTGTGGAAGACTATCAGTCCATGAAGTTCGATTTTCCGGATGAAGATATCATGACATTATACAACTACGAAGAATTCAGGCCATATGACGGACCTGAACAAGGATCCCGATGGACCCTGTTCTTTGATGGGGCATCCAATTCACTTGGAAATGGTATCGGTGCTGTACTCATATCTCCTGAAGGGTGTCATACTCCCTTTACTGCCATACTTTACTTCAATTGTACAAACAACATGGAGGAATACGAAGCGTGCATCTTTGGTCTCAGAGCTGCCATAGACTTGGGGATCAAATCATTGGATGTGTTCGGAGATTCAGCCTTGGTCACCAGTCAGATCAAAGGGGAATGGGACACCAAACACCCAAACCTTATCCCTTACAAAGAACATGTTTTGACAATGCTACCACATTTTGAGGAGATTACCTTCGAGCATTTCCCGCGAGAAGAAAATCAGCTAGTAGACGCTCTAGCCACAATGTCATCTATGTTTAAACTTAATTGGGATAACGAGGCTCCCCAGATCACCATCGAACGAATGGATGAACCAGCACACTGTCACGAGATTAATACTGAAGAAGTAGTGGAACAGCCTTAGTTTCATGAAGTCAAAAGGTATCTCGAGGCTCAAGAATATCCAGAAGGAGCTTCAATCAATGATAAAAAGTTCTTAAGGAGATTCTCTGGTAAGTTCTTCCTTAGTAATGACATCCTATACAAACGCAATCATGACTCTGTGTTACTTCGGTGCGTAGATAAGGTTGAAGCTGAAAGGATCATGGCTGAATTGCATGAAGGTACTTTTGGCACTCATTCCAGTGGGAATACAATGGCGAAGAAGATCCTACGGGCAGGCTATTATTGGTCTATTATGGAAGCAGATTGCTATCAACACTCTCGAACCTGTCATAAATTCCAGATCTATGCCGACAACATGCACGTACCCCCGATTCCTCTAAATGTATTGACGGCTCCTTGGCCCTTTGCTATGTGGGGAATTGATATGATTGGGGAAATCAAGTCGACAGCCTCCAATGGACACCGATTCATCCTAGTGGCCATTGATTATTTTACAAAGTGGGTGGAGGCAGCTTCCTTCACTTCCGTCACCAAGAACGTCGTTGCCCGCTTCATCAAGTAAAATCTCATTTGCCGATACGGTATCCCCGAAAGGATCATCACTTATAATGGAACAAATCTCAATAACACTATGATCACCACATTGTGCGAGCAATTCAAGATTCAACATCACAACTCTTTTCCCTATCGGCCGAAGATGAATGGTGTTGTAGAAGCTGCAAATAAGAACATTAAAAAGATCATACAGAAAATGACAGTCACATACAAATAATGGCATGAGATGTTACCATTCTCTCTCCACGGATATCGTACCACGACTCGTACATCAACTGGGGCAACACCCTATTCTTTGGTTTACGGCATGGAGGCTGTCTTGCCTATTGAGGTTCAGATCCCCTCTCTGAGAATTATGAAGGATGTAGGATTGAACGAAGACGATTGGATCCAGAGTCGACTTGATCAACTGAATTTGATTGATGAAAAGAGACTTACTGTTGTTTGCCATGGCCAAATGTATCAAAAATGGATGATCAAGGCTTTCAACAAGAAAGTCAGACGGCAAGTGTATCAAGTTGGGGGATCTAGTGATCAAACGCATCATATTGCCACAAGGTGATCCCAGGGGAAAATGGACTCCTACCTATGAAGGACCATTCGTAATCAAAAACATATTCTCTGATGAGGTAATGATCTGGAACACCATGGATGGTAACGACCTGCCACACCCTGCAAACGCGGACATAGTCAAAAGATATTACGCATAAGATACCCACTAGGTTGACACACCTTAGGAAAAACAAGGGCATCTCGGCGAACCAAAAAGGTTCGGGAAAAAATTAGGGATAAAACAAAAAAATCTGTACACCCGACAAGTTGAAAACCTGAAAGGGCGACTTGGGCAAAAAAGGGTTTCCCGGTGGACTGAAAACCCAAAAGGGTGGTCCAGGAAAAAGTTAGGGAATTAAAGTGTATGACTATGTCCCATTGGATCACTTTATGGACAAACTTTGGCTTCCACTGACAAACTCAGAGGTTATGATCAATCCAATCATCTTCGGAGAAGGCAACAAATAGACAAAACGCTAGGAGATACGAAGGCTATAGCAGAATGGAAACCCCATGGGAATTTTTTGTACACATAGCTATCTTTTCTTTGTATCAAAATTTTATTTTTTTACGACAACATTCTCTTATTAGAATGATTGTCTCCTTGTACAAAAAATACTTATTCAAAGTTAATACAAAATATTCCTTTGAAAGTGTAAAACTATTTGTCTTTTCTTTACGCTTGTTTTGTTTACAAAAACGTACAATGATTCATTGTTGAGCATATGCATTTGAACATAATTACTGTTTACAAATAAACGAAATGAAAAGAGGCAATTACTGATAGGTTGAAAGGATAGAGAAATGTCTCTAGACTATTCCATAAGTAATCCCCTGCAGTACGTCGTTTAAATCCCCAGCGGAGCAAAATTTCAAATTATTGTGAATCCCCAGTAGAAGTCGTCAAATTTCTCAGGATTCCCCAATAATATTTTACAAACAACACATTGCATTGCCCTTACAACAAAGTTTATTTCTCTCAACATAAATTCATCAACACTTCGACATTCAAAACATGAAGACTTATACCCCATATCCTCAACAACAGTCAGGGATTTATTTTCCCCGATCCAACAGCAATACAACAAACTAGCTCATATACGCATACATTGCATCCATATATCATAAACATTGATAACACGAATGCATTATACTATGCATTTCATACAACATAAACATTATGTTTTAGCTAACATTTTACCCTTTTCAGGATAAGATTAACAACTACCGTTAACAATATTAAATCTTGATACAGTTCAGATAAGCTCCAGACAAGGATGCCATTCTGATACTCATTTAGATTCACCTCTTGATACAGTTCAGATACGCTCCAGACACGGATGCCATCCTGATACTCATTCAGAATCAACTTCAAAATACAGTTCAGATACGCTCTAGACACGGATGTCATCCTAGTACTCATTGGGATCTCAATTCTTGGTACAGTTCAGATATGCTCCAGACACGGATGTCATTCTGATACTTATTCAAAATCAACTCTCACATACAGTTCAGATACACTCTAGACACGGATGTCATGCTGATACTCATTCATATTCAGCTTCCAGATACAGTTCAGATACGCTCCAAACACGAACGCCATTCTAATACTCATTCTTTCAACTTACAAATTACAACACAAACAATCACCTTTGGATGGCATATTTAAGCCCATCTCCTACAACTTTCTATCACCTCTCTAAATGGGATCTATAAGCCCATTCCTTCTATCATCACATCATCGAGTGCAAATTTATGGGCACTCTAGTGTCCAATCATCTTCCACCTTCGAGTCACAAATGGCAAGACTCGCCAGTCTAACTCTTAAGATTTAAGAAGATTAAACAGGGGCAGCTGTTGTACCCCAAAATTTTCCCTCTCACTTATCAAGAATTTTCTCACAAGATCTCTTTGACTCAAGACTACATTAGGGTTTGACCAACTCAAGACACCTCCTCATGCACTGATGACCAAAATTAGGGTTTGAGTTTGCACAAGGATTTTTGGACTATCAATGCTTCATTTGACTTTCAAGGATTATTAGGTACCCCCAAGATTACTCATGCCAAGTTTCAAGCCTTGAATCACATTTTTGATCAGTCAATTGAACAGTTGACCTAAAAATCAATTGTATTGGGGAAAACGTCAACCATGGCCAATTTTCAGTCAAACTTCATAATTTTTATCCACATCAACATCTTAGACTCATATGTATCATTTGATTAAGTTTGGACCACAATTCCCCAAGAAATTTGATCAAATCATTAAAACGGCAAAATGGTCAAAATTAGGGTTTTGACTTAGAAGGGGCAATTTTTGATTTTTGACCTAGCAAATGGTCAATTGGTTTAAGGCATGATCTCAAGAGTTCAATTGCATCATCTTGACCTAATGACATGGTTCAAAATATTGCAAATTCATTAGATTGACAGATGAATTTTTCAGTCAACTGATCAAAGTCAACTATGCACTGAAAAGTCAAACTTTGACTTTTTGGTCAAATTCAAATGCCAAGGATCATAATTCATCAAAACATGTCAAAATGTGAAACTTGTTCATCAAGAAACAAAATATTTAAGATTTGAATTTGAAAATGATTCAAAGGAAGTTCCCAACATGAAAGTTGTAGATCTCCATGAAATCTACAACTTTGCTTCACACAATTTCTCCTGAAGATGCTTGGATTTCAAGATATAATTTTGTGAGTACATGATCATGAACTAAAATAACTTAGTGAAATTTTTCCCTAGTTAGGCAGGTTTTTAACCTAACTTCATGAGAACTTTTCACCTAGTTCCAAGAGGAATCTTCAAAAGCATTTCAAAGATGGGTTTTAGAGCACATTACAAGATTTCCAAAATGTCCAAGAACTCATTGAGATCATTCTTGAATAGGGAGAATAAAAGAGATGAAGTTAGGGTTTTATCACTTTGATTATAAGTCATTTTCATGAAGAACAAGTTTTCAAATTTGCAAATTGGCTGTACAATCTTCACTTTTCAGGCCTCAAACTCGTTTGTCACTCCACCATTAATGAATTGCACAAGGTTTCATGCCCTAAAGCCAAGCATTCAATGCATTGTACAAGGAAATAGCCATTTTTGGAAGAAAGGTAACATTGCCATTTTGAAAAAGCATGATTTTTACATTTTTCCATTTCTTGAGCCTTGGACTTGTTCTTTCTGCACAAACCAAGTCTCTAAACCTGAACAAAACAAGTTTAAAGCTTCAAGCCACCCTATAAGATCAGATTGGTGCCTTAAGAAGTCACTTCTCACACTTGCTTCAAAAACAAGAAATGTAGCAAGACATGTGATCTTGTACTTCTGAGCAAGCACAAGTCTTCCAACCTTTTGCTCTATATAAAACCATAATTTTGCAACTAAAACCATGCATGCCCAAGCCTTAAAACACCTTAGAATCGGGAATTTCATACTAAGCCTCCAAACTTTCCATTTCTGACTTGTGAACTGAATCTTCTATTCCACTTGTGCGTTTTCAGGCCTTTTGCTTTCCCAAGCTTCCTTACCATACAAGTAAACCATCCCACATCCTGAAACATCACTGTAACTCCATCTTCCCCATTGTTGAATTTCAAAAACAAAGTAACACAGGTGGACTTCTCCAGACCATTCCAGCCACCCTCAAGACAAGCTAAGCATTGCATTAGCTTCCTAGAGGTTCAAGGAAGCTAACCTGATCATCACAACATCCTAAAGCAAGCTCATTTTCAAAACACGATTTCCATTTTCAAGGTGAGTTTACTGTTTTTCTAACTCTTAATACATGCATAGTTAGCTCTCCATTTGTGAATATAGAATGTAGACATCATTGCTACGAAGCTGTACATATCCATAGCTTGCATTTATTTGGCTTGAGTTTAGAGAATTTTAAGTTTGAAGTTTCTATAAAAATTAGGTTAAGAATTAGGGCCAACAAAATTCTCTCTGATCTTGGACTTATAGTTTTAGTTATGCACATGGTTAATATCGTGAAGTAAAATGTTGTAATGTTCATGTTATCACTTTCCATTTTTGTTGAGAACTGAAAAAGTTACAGGGGGTCCGGCTGGCCAAAGGTTGAAGATGAAGTACAGGGCAAGGAAAGGCTTTGTGTTATGTATTTGTGTTTTCACTTAGACTAACGGATGTACAGCCACCCCAGTGGTAAGGCAGTGCGCAAAAATTCCATAGGTCGTTGGTTCGAGCCTTGGCGCTGCCTTTTTGCAATTTTTCATATTTTTCCAATCTTTTTTTTGCTAGCTTGCAGTGTGGGCCTCTGATTGTTGGGCTTGTTTTTTTCTCTAACTTCCTACCCCTCATTTGCCTTCAGCACCCCTAGCCCAAATATTTTATTTAATTGTTTTATTTTTATTTTTATTTTTATTTTATCAAATATATTTTCTTAATAATAAAAAATCATAAAAAATATAAAATGATAAATATTATATTTTGTTTTATTTCATTTTATTTTTTTCTCATAAAAATATTTTTATTTAGTTATATATTATCTATTTTTGTTAAATAAACTTGTAAATTAAATTAAAATTAGGTTAAATACTGATTTTTCTTCACACCTATTAAATATTTATTTTAACATATTAAAAGACCAAAATACTTCATAAATACCATATATTATTTTCAATACAAAAATACTTAAAAGAAATTTATTTCCTTTTAATAAATTAGAATTAGGGTTTAATCAAAATCTTTTCTAAAAAAATAATTTCCTTCCTTAATTAATCTAAGTTTAATCTCAACTTGTTTATTAGGCTTAGGTTAAAACTTTTTTTACATAAAAAGAACTAAACAAAATCTTATTTGCATTCATACATATTTACATATTTGATTTATCTTATATATTACTTATTCCAATAATTGTAGATATTCAATTTGGTTGTAATAGCTTAATTAGGTTTATATTATTGCAAATACCCATTCATAAATTGTATTCCCCCCCCCCCCCCCCCCCCCCCACAAAATGTTGTAATAGCGTAGTAATCTTTAAATTTCACAATTTATCGCTTTACATAACATGTTAGTAATTAGGGTTTGTATGGCAAGATAAAATCAATCAAATAGAAAACCCTAATCCAAGACAAAATCAAGCATGAAAATGACACACTTGCACACAAGACACCCCTAGGGTTATCCCACTTGGTTGCCTTATACAAAATGGCCATGTTACGCATGTAAAGTGTCTTAGCAAAAACAAACAAATACAAGATCATGGACCCTCGATGACGCTATTCAAAGTTAACTTACAAAAATGATCTTAGTCCCTCAAAAATACTAAGATACTTTGCAACATTGCTAATCATGGCTATACGATGACTCGCGCCCGTCCCATTTACCTCCAAAGATTGGGTTGCTTACCAAATCAATGGTAAGACAACAATGTCAAAGGAAAAGAAAATGAACAAGAAAGACATTTGAGTAGGTATATTACTCTTAGCTACTTGCTCCATTTCAAAACAAATATCCTTGCTATTTTCAAAACAAACACACATTTTCAAACATCTTACAAACATTGAAAACATTTTCAAAAAAGACAAACATCTTTGTATACATTCTTACGAACAAGAATCATTACAAAGATTGCCTAAACGATGGCCTCTTTTACAAAATACTTTCAAAACCACACAAAGCACAATTTCAAACAAAAGCAAGCGATCTAGCAAGTAACTAAGAGCCCATGGAAAAACATGGATGAAAAGGGTGCTAATACCCTCCCTTTTCATAATCTACCCCCCGAACTCAAGAGACAATCTCAAAGGTCTTTCCTGTGCTTTTTCACCTTTCCTTTTTGGATAAAATAAAAGTCGGTGGCGACTCTTGCTAACCGCAACATTTACGATAAAACGCAAAACAATCAAGTCAGTTCTCCCACTGCATCACAGTCGTCCCTGTTGTCTTCAGGATTCCTCTTGGTCATGCTTTTAGTGAAGAGTAATTTCACTTATTCTTGCCCTTTGGATAGGTTCAAGAATATTTCTTGAAGCTGAGCATTTTGGGTATGAAGATCCTTGATAGTATGCTCTAGATCCATCTCTACTGAAATAAACAGTAAGCAGATGAGAAAACCTGCATGAGGAAACCTGTTATGAGGGCATGCATGATATGTGGATGCAATGTTTTCAAAGATCTCATGGGGTAAACACAAGAAGATGTTAAAAGTTGAATTTTGACTATAACTTTGATTGAAGGACTTCATATCTTTGGATGTCCTTTCACAAGACTCAAGCTCACCATGTCGAGTGGGTCATAGCCCTTGATTCAAGTTATTATGCTTTGGTCTTTGACAAACTTTGGCTAGAGGAAAATAAATCCTCTTGCCCCTTGATAGATATCTGGTTTAGTATAACCCTCCATCACAAACCCTTGATATCCTTGAAATGGTTATTTAAAATGCTATGGTATGATGTCATGATATTATGTACAAGTGAACACATAAAAGCAAAGTAAAAAAGTCCTTAGGTTTAGGATTTCATGGGGTTTCTAGGGAATCTCAATAACACTGATCTTTCTTCATTGGGCATTATCTCAACATAATCAATCTTTTCTTGCGGCTGAAACATCCCAAAAGTCCAATCTCAATGAGCGCAGTATCGAGTATCAACCAATTTTCAGCTTTCCACCGAAATTGACTATCTCACTACTTCCTAATGGCCAAGTTGTTCAATTAAAGGTTCTAAGGTCAGTTAGTGCTTCATGACCCTGCTCAGCGGCCCCGTATTCTCCTCGATTTAACACAAGGGATACCGGTACCAACAAATATGTCACACTAACGTAGCTTGCTTCAACCATATCGGTCTACGCCGTACAATTTCCATAATCTATTGCTACTTACCTAATGATGTTCCCCGATCTGAGTAGAGGATCAATGCAAACCCAAACAAGGACCCATAAATGTAAAGCAAACAAATCAAACAACAAAATCAATTAAATGTGATCTAGCTCTAAGGTAACCCCACCTTTAAATCAATATCCCCAGTAGAGTCGCCCATTCTATAATACGATGGGAGAACTGACTTGGTTGTTTTGCAGTTTATTGCAAATGTTACGGATAGCAAGAGTCGCCACCGACTTTTCTTTTATCCAATAAAGGAAAGGGTGAAAAGAATAGGAAAGACCTTTCGAGATATTTTCTTGAGTTCGGGGGGTAGATTATGAAAAGGGAAGGTATTAGCACCCTTTTCATCCGTAGTTATCTACGGGCTCTTAGTTGCTTAATCACTTTGAAAATGCTTTGTTTGAAATGTGTTTGTAATTGGTGTAAGTTTGAAAATATTTTGAAAACGCCTTGCGGAAAACTTTGTAATGATTCTCGTCTCAATAAGAATGTATACAAAGTGTTGGTTTTGAAAATAGTTCAAAGAGATGTTTGTTTTTGAAGATGTTTTGAAAGTGTGAGTGTGGAAATGGTTTTAGCTTGTGAGCAAGCAACTACGAGCATCCTACCTATTCAAAAGGTCTTTGTTCTTTTTCTCCTCCTTTATATATTGCTAACTTACCATTGATTGATAAGAAGCGCTATCTTTAGATGTGAAGGGACAAACGTGGGTCAATCGTATAGTCATAGAAGGCAACGTATGAGACACCTTAGCAATTTCGTAGGGACTAAGATCTTTTTACCGAAGGCAACATCAAAGGGTCATCGAGTGACAACGACCTTTTTATCGAGGGTCTTTGCTAAAACATCCCATATTCGAGGGACATGACTATTTTTCCGAGGAAATAAGCGAGGTTACCCTAGAGGTGCACGTGTGAATAATGTGTTTGATTGCATGCATTGTCTTTGAGATTAAGATTTTCTAACGGTTGATTTTATCTTGCCATACACACCCTAATTACTAACAATTATATGAAAATAAATAAATTTGCAGAAATTAAAATCCTACGCTATTACATCATTAGGGGAGTGGGGGTACAATTTACAAATGGGAATGAAGTAGATGTCTAATTATTACAACTATATCGAATAGCTGGACATTAATGAAGAAAATCTGTGAAAAATGTAAAGACTGTGTAAAAAGAAAGAAAAATTGCATTTTGAACTATTATGTGTCGACACAATGCTGCTATGCACTGTCACATAACTCTTCTTGCTCCTGTAAAACAAAATCAACTCAGTATGAGTAGATGCGTAATAGGATGTGTCGACTCATGCACCTGTTTGTGTCGACACATATGCATTTTGTGTCGACTCATGCACCTTTCATACTTCTGTTTTGGGGCTTGGATAATAGTATGAGTCGATGCATAAGGCCATGTGTCGACTCATACCCTGTTTTGTCACTAGAATGAGTCGACCCATATGGGTATGTGTCTACTCATGCTGCAATATTTTCCTCTATCATCATTCTTTTGCATGTATCAGTCCGTTTTTAACATATAATTGATAAAAATGAACAACAAGTAAATGGTTAACTTCAAAGGGAAATGGTTACTACATTCCATCTTCACAAATGAACCAAAGATGATGTATGGAAAATGCGAAGTCAAGAAGACTTACCTTGAAACTTCACTTTATGTTTTGAGTCTGAACACTTTTCAAGATGCTGTGTGGACTTCAATGAACCTCCAAAAAGCTGTTGAACCTCCTTCTGTATTGAAAGTTTCTGAACCAAACTCCAAACTGTCAAGTTGTATAATACTGTCTTTTGTTTAGAAGGTGAAGATAAGGGCACTACAGAAATTGTTCTTGTGCTTGAACAATCTCTATGTGATATGAAATGTTTAGCTGGTTTATGGGAGTGTTTGCAAGATGGAATAATGGGCTGAGGTTTTGTTTGAATAAAAATATAGATGGTTTTTTGAATGAGAAAAGGTTACAAAAACTTCTGTTTTTTCTCTCTCTTTTATCTCTTTTTTCTCTAAAAGCCACCTTTTGTGTGTTGTGAAAACAATTTATTTATAGATGAAGTTGGTTAAAGTTTGGGAGGGAAACAAATGAATTTTTGAACTTTTTGGGTATGCTGTTTCATAGCCTTTTTAGGAGCAACTCTTATATACTAATTTGGTGCAAAGATGAGACTGATATGATGCATATTTTCAGGGCAACATTTCAAGTTTTGGGCAACATTTCAGGGCAATATTTTCAGGGTTGTTTTTGTGGATTTAGTCAAAGGGAAAAGTTCAAACTAGACAAGACTTTAAGATTTGTAACTTAACCAATTCTAACTTAAAAAATGCAGTCTTGTAATAACTTGAATTATTTGTAACATTCTTGAATTATTTTAAATTGTAGTGAAGAAAGATGTCATGAGGTAATGAAATTAATCATGTATGGAAAATACTTAGAAATTTTTTCCAAGTCTTGCCAAGTTTGATTTTTGAACTTCTTGATTTTTGATGACCAAATTTCATGTTTTTGAATGCCTTGATGACATATGATTTTGAAACTCAAATTTGACCAAAAAGTCAAAGTTTGATTTTTCAGTGTACAGTTGAATTTTTCACCAGTTGACCAAATTTCAACTATCAATATACTGATCTTGGGAGGTGAATTGAAATATGCGACTAGGTCGAAATGACGCACTTAAATGCTTGAGATCATATTCCAAACCAATAAGTCGTGTACTAGGTCAAAAGTCAAAGATTGGTCATTCTCGGTCAAAACCCTAATTTTGACCATTTTGCCCTTTTGGTGATATGATCAAATTTCTTGAGGAGTTGTGATCCAAACTTGATCAATTGACATATATGAGTTCAAAATGTTGATATGGATGAAAAATTATGAATTTTGACTGTAAATTGACCACAATTGACTTTTTGCCCAATATAGTTAATTTTAGGTCAACTGATCAATTGACTGAGCAAGAATGTGATCCAAAGATTGAAACTTGACATGAGCAATCTTGAGAGTCCAAAATGATCCATGAAAGTCATATGGGGCCTTAAAATTCCAATTCTACTTGTGCAAACTCAAACCCTAATTTTGAGTCATCAGTGCTTGAGGAGGTGTCTTGAGCTGATCCATCCTTGTGCCTTCTTGAACCAATGTACATCTTGTGAGAGAAATATTGAGGGTAAATTTTGGGGTACAACATTATTCTTGCCTTCTTGGACGCCCATGGATACATGGGGCAGGTGCGGTGACTTCTACGCTACATCTAAAGTTAAAATATCCGGTCAAGGGGGAAATTGTCACTATATGTGGAGAAGAAGAGTTTATGATTAGTCATCTGAATTCATTCAAGTATGTTGAAATGGATGGAGAGTTCATAGAAACTCCTTGTCAAGCCTTTGAAGTGGTCTCTCCCATGGTTGTTGTTGCCAAAGCCACTCCTGACGCTCCCAAAGCTGCTAAAGATACACCTAGGATGGCTTCTCTCAAAGATACTCATGCTGTTGTTGAAGACAGAGGATGCATTATTTGGGGAGAACTTCCCGATAACCCTTTCAATTCAGACAACTATGGATTGGGCTTCACTGCCAAGGCTCAAAAGGAGGTTCGATGCAGGGAAACCACCTCTCCGTATCAGTAACCATGAAGTTAATGTTCTTGAAGACTCTGATGTTGATTGCAACTTTGATGATTGGATCTACCCGACTGCTAGTGAATAACTTAACAACTGGAGAACCAAGGACTTCATTCCAATCTCCTTCAGCCATGAGTAAATTCCATTTACTGTTTTTATTACTTTAAGAACTCTGTCTGTAATTTCTATTGAAACAATGACTTTAAGTAATGTGTCTTGCCCGGGGCACAATGGTCCATTTGTTAATGGTTTGCCATTTTCATATGACATATACTCATTTTAATGAAAAACATTGGACTATTTTGCATCCAAATTTTGTGTTATTGTCTTTTATTACTTTATTGTTTCAAAAATAGCCATGTGACCTTACGTGCACACACTCACATTTGCAGATCCACATCCACTCTGGATGTCATTGACAACGAATCTGCTATTGCCATCTATGAATTTGAAAATCCAATCTATCAAGCCGAAGACGAAGGCAAGGAAGATTGTGAAATACCTGGGGAACTCGCCATATTTCTGATACAAGAGGAAAAGGCCATTCAACCGCACGAAGAACCAGTTGAAGTGATCAACCTAGGTACCGAGGCAGGCAAGAGGGAAGTCAAGATCAGCGCCAACTTGGAAGATGGTGTCAAGAGAAGATTGGTCAAGATGTTGGACGACTATGTTGAAGTGTTCTCTTGGTCATATGAAGATATGCCAGGGCTTGATGCTGATATCGTAGTTCACCGTCTACTAATGAAGGAAGGTTGTCCTCCAGTCAAGAAAAAGGTTCGTCGCATGCGGCCAGATATGTCTGAGAAAATAAAACCTGAAGTAATGAAGCAATTCAATACAGGTTTTCTAGCAGTAACGTCATATCTGCAGTGGGTTGCAAATGTGGTCCCAGTGCCTAAGTAAGATGGAAAAGTCTGTATGTGCATAGACTATAGGGATTTGAATAGGGAAATCCCCAAAGATGATTTCCTGCTACCATATATTGACGTCTTGGTCAAGAATAATGCTCATCATAAAGTTTTCTCCTTCATGGATGGTTTCTATGGTTACAATCAGATCAAAATGGCTCTCGGAGACATGGAGAAAACCACTTTTGTCACACAGTGGGGCACCTTCTGTTACAAGGTCACGCCTTTCGGTTTGAAGAATGCAGGGGAAACCTATCAACGAGCTATGGTAGCTCTATTTCATGACATGATCCATCATGAGATAGAAGTCTATATGGATGATATGATTACAAGTTCACAGACTGAGGAAGAACACCTAGATCATTTAAACAAGCTATTTGAAAGGTTGATAAAGTACAAGCTAAGGCTGAACCCCAACAAGTGCACCTTTGGGGTAAGATCTGGAAAACTTATAGGGTTTGTGGTCAGTGGAAAAGGTATTGAAGTCGATCTTGCAAAAGTAAAATCCATACAAGAAATGCTAGATCCCTGTACTGAGAAGGAGTTCAGGGGTTTCTTAGATCGACTAAACTACATTGCTCGATTCATATCTCACTTAACTGCTACTTGTGAGCCAATCTTCAAACCGTTGAAGAAAGATTAAGTAGTCGGATGGAATGACGACTGCCAAACAACTTTTGACAAGATCAAGGAGTACCTACAAGAACCTTCAATCCTGATGCCTCCATTTGAAGGAAGACCTCTGATTATGTACTTGACTGTATTAGAGAATTCAACGGGGTGTGTCCTAGGACAACATGACGAGTCTGGCCGAAAAGAGCATGCAATATACTACCTTAGCAAAAAGTTTACCGATTGTGAAACCAGATATTCACTGCTCGAGAAAACTTGCTGCACTTTGGCATGGGATGCTCGCCGGATAAGACAGTATATGTTAACTCACACCACTCTATTGATTTCAAATATGGATCCCATCAAGTACATCTTCAAGAAGCCAGCTCTCTCCGGATGAATAGCTCGATGGCAAATGATCTTAACTGAATATGATATCCAGTACACTACAGAAAAAGCAATCAAAGGAAGTGTGCTGGCGGATCATTTGGCCCATCAAGCTGTTGATGACTACCAATCCATTAATTTTGAATTCCCAGACGATAATATCATGCTGATAACTGACTGTGAAAAACCTGGACCATATGACGGACCTGAACAAGGATCTCGATGGACTATGGTTTTTGATGGAGCTTCCAATGCTTTAGGTAACCGAATTGGTGCTGTGATCATTTCTCCCGAAGGTTTCCATACACCTTTCACAGCTAGACTTTGCTTTGACTGTACAAACAATATGGCTGAGTATGAAGCATGCATCTTGGGTCTAAAGGCTGCCATTGACCTAAGGATCAAATTCTTAAACGTATGCGGAGATTTGGCCCTAGTAGTCAGTCAAGTTAAAGGAAAGTGGGATACTAAACATCCAAATCTAATCCCTTACAAAGAGCTTGTGCTAACCTTGATCCTTAACTTTGAAAAATTCACCTTTGAACATATCTCGAGGGAAGAAAATCAGTTGGCAGATGCCTTAACAACTGTGTCGTCTATGTTCAAGGTCAATCGGGACAATGAAGCTCCTATAATTACTATCGAAAGATTGGACAGGCCGATGTACTGTTATGATATTGACAATGATGAGGAGAAGCCTTAGTTCCATCAGGTAAAAAGGTACCTTGAAGCACAAGAATATCCCGAGGGAGCTTCAATCAATGACAAGAAAGTTTTGTGGAGGTTCTCCGCCAAGTTCTTCCTGAGTAATGGGACTTTGTACAAACACAACTATGATTCAACTCTGATCCGTTGTGTGGATAGAAAGGAACCATAGAAGATCATGGAGGACATGCATGACGGTATCTTTGGAACTCACTCTATTGGACACACCATGACCAAGAAGATTCTGAGGGCTGGTCACTATTGGTCGATAATGGAAACTGATTGTCACCACTACTCGAGGACTTTCCATAAGTGCCAGATTTATGCCGACAAGGTTCATGTGCCTCTGATACCTTTAAACATCATGACTGCTCTGTGGCTATTTGCAATGTGGGGCATTGGCATGATTGGGGAAATCAAGCCCACTGCCTTTAATGAACATCATTACATCCTCGTCGCCATTGACTACTTCACCAAATGGGTCGAGGCTGCTTCATTTGCCTCAATTACCAAGAATATTATAACCCGGTTTATCAAGTATATCTCATCTGCTGGTATGACATCCCCAAAAGGATTATCACTGACAACAGAACCAATATCAACAATTCTATGATCACTGAACTCTACATGCAGTTCAAAATCAAGCATCACAACTCTTCTCCATACAGACCTAAGATGAATGGTGCAGTAGAAGCTGCCAATAAAAACATAAAGAAGATTGTGCAAAAGATGGTGGTGACCTATAAAGACTGGCATGAGATGCTACCATTTCCTCTTTATGGCTATCGTACCTTGGCACAAACATCAACCAGGGCAGCCCCATTCTCTTTAGTCTATGGCATGGAAGTCGTCCTTCCTGTCGAAGTTCAGATTCCTTCCTTAAGGATCATGAAAGAAGCAGACTTATGCGAGGATGAATGGATTCAGACTAGGTTGAATAAGTTGAATTTAATTGATGAAAAGAGATTGGCTGTTGTCTGTCATGGTCAAATATATCAAAAGCGTATGATCAAGGAATTCAACAAGAAGATCAAGCCTCAAGTATACCATGCTGGTGACTTGGTAATAAAGCACACCATTTTACCACAAGGCGATCCCATAGGTAAATGGACTCCCACTTACGAAGGGTCATTTGTTGTTAAGAAAGTATTCTCCAGCGATGCCATGATGCTAACCACTATGGACTGTGAAGATTTCCCACATTCAGTGAATGCGAACATAGTAAAAAAATACCACGCCCAAGAATGACCCGCTAGGTTGACATATGTCGTACCCCAAATTTTTCCTACCCTATGATTTTATCTTCCAAGATCAGAATGATAAAGAAGCGTTTAATTGAGGATGGTACAACAATATCTGATGGCCTATTCTTAATATTTAAGTCAATCAGGGGTGTATCTTTAATTCAGGAAAATGGGGCTTTTTAAATCAGGAAGACTCGTGTATCCGCGAACTCATGCGCGTGGCATGTTGGCCAATGGCCCATGCGAGTCGAAAGTGTGAAGTTTTTTCAGAATAATAACTACTAAATAGTTGTTATTATTGAAATTAAAATTACTATTAAACTTATTAAATACATTTAGGTGTTATGCATATATATTAAAATTCAATTTGGCCCATTTCTTTTGAATAAGCAAACAGCGAAAGGGGGTGCGAAATTTCAATTAAAGGCCCATTAAGGTTATTGTTAAGAAAAGTTAGCCCATTTATCATTTTGCTGTTTTGTATTGGAAAAAAAGGGATTTGTTATAAAAGAAACTTTTTCTGTTATCATAAAGATGTTTAATTATATAATTGTTTTATTATTAAATAAGAGAGTTTTTTGAAAAAGAAAAGGATTTTGGGTCAGGTTGTTAAAGCCAATTAGGCACAATTAACATCTTTTGGTTACTATTGTTTTAAAAAAGATAAAAAAGTTAAAACCATTTTTTTTGTTTATTAGATATTGGGTTTTAAAATCCCTTATTGAAAGTTATTTGGAAATCTGTGTGTATATTGTTGTTGGGCTGAGAAGGAATGTTGGCCCAATTTCAAAACATATTACTGATTCTAGCGCAAGGCCCAGATAATAAAAAAGAAGGGAACTGTGTAAATTAACTCAAGATTAGCGCCTGTATTCTCAACAAACGGATACTGTAGTCATCAAAACCGGATTCCCGCACATTTATATCAATTAACATACACTGTTGAGATTAAAAAACAAAACAATCTAATATTATGCAAAATCAAATCTCCAGAACATCTAAATAACAAAATCAAATCCAGAATTCATGTATTATGCAAAATCAAATCTTACAAAATCCAGAAAAATTACAACATAATCAAATCTGGAAAACTAACACAACAAATCCAATTTATATACAGAAATATAATCAAATCAATTGAATTAAGGATCCAATCACTTATTTCTCTGAAATCTCCAATCTAAGCTAACTTAACTGTAACGACAAAGTCCAAAAACCCTAAAGATTCATAACCATATAAATAAACAGAGAATCAAAACACGAAAGGAGGCTGGCTAATAGAGAGGGGAAGAAAGAGACAGGGGTGAATTCGTTAAAAAAATAGGGAGGAGGACTTTTACGAAGACCGAGAGCTTGAGATGAGGGCCTGTGAATCGTAACTTGAAGGATGGGGAAGGAGACACCATTGGCCAAGAAGAAGATAAGAGTGATGAGGGTTCAATTTATGCAACCTTAATCACCGTTTCCTTGCACCGTCATAATCAATCGCTATCACCGCCCATCATTGGCTTCAATCTTTGCCGCGACCTGCCAATCAAACACGACAAAGATAGATTAGTGAAGATCGGAGAAGAAACTCCAAAACAATAACACAGTAAGGGTAAAATTACCCATATTTTGGGTTGTCGTTTAAGGGTGGTAAGTTAATTGGAGAGGGGGTTTGTTCTTCCGGCGCCGCCGTAGTGGGAAGATAAGGTTTGAGAAAAGAGAAACTGGGTTAGGTTTTCGCTTGGGAGAAGGAGAAGAAGTGATCTTCTGGTTTGGCTGTAAGACAAATGAAATAAAACGAATAAAAAATGTTTACGTTCTGTTTGAATTCCCTATGTGCACGCACATGTTAACTGCCGTATTCCCCCAGATATCACCCACTTGATTTTCATCCAACGGCTATGAGGCCAATTCCACAGTATGCCCCATGCGCCCTCGTGTATACAATCCGCCATGCTCCCTTCAATATCCGGGGTGGGCCTAAGCCTAGAGCTATGCACACCCCCTTCCATGTCAATTACTAATCTGCAAGCCAAGCACACCCCCCTTCTGCCTGAACTGCTTTGGGCCTAGCCTGAACCACTTCCAACACCCCCTGCTTTTACTTCGTAATTGAAAATGCACCCCCCAGGTTTATTCAAAAATTATCATTTTTTTATTTCTTTTATATTTTTTTTATATACACTATATTTTATTTATATTACATTTTATCAATTATTAATAATTATGATTATTATTATTATTATTATTATTAATTTTTATTATCATATTTTAAATATTATTTATTACATGTAAATATTACTATAAAATAAATCGTTTTCACGTAAAAATTGCATTTATTATTTTCTATACTATTTGCATTAAATCCTTTTATCATGCATTAATCAATATCTTCACAATTAATACAATTAAAAAACACAAACAAACCTCAAACTATTTTCGCGAACAAACTAAGCTAATCAACAGTCTTTTTCGCAAATGGGTTTCGAACTAATTTTGGCTTACTAGGGGATCAGTCAAAATCTCCGCAATCACTACTCCCGATCGAGTGCGAAGTGATTTAAAACATGTTCACAAACCCTCTAAAAGACACCAACTCATACGAACTACGAATTGGGACTCTGATTCCTCATAAGAGGATACGTAGGCATGCGATCAAAAATCGTAGTGAGTTTCCCTATTAAAAATTAAAACTCTTTTCCCTTAATAATATTCAAAACCCTGTTTACCCCAAAGCTAAAGCTAAAACCTAGTATTCTTGTGAACAAGGTAGATGAAAGGTGTCTAACACCTTCCTTTCGTCTAATTGAGTCTAAAACCTATAATTTATGTGATTAAAAATCCAGTCGCAACAGCTGGCGACTCTGCTGGGGACATCTCCTTAACCCTAGGTTTAGGTATTTTTTGGGGTTTCTTATTTTTATTTGGCTTTATTTATTTATTTGCATTAATTCTATTTATTGCGTTATTTATTTATTGTCGATTCTTCTTATGATCATATACTATGTGGCGGGTTTTTTTTTATTTCAAAAAATATTCTCAAATAACCTTAGCAAGAAGTTTCGTCTATTATCTTAGGGGGTACATCATCCCTGCGAGTTTATGTGACGACTTCACCTAGAGCCGATGGACATTCGAAAAAGGAACACTTATCAAGAGATATCCTCTTGATGAGTGGGACTTTGGAAGGTCACCTATGACTCTTTGTAACGACCTTAACCCAAATATCTCATGACGAGACCTTTCACGACTTTGAGACGGACGTCTCGGTCCGTAAAGAGGCTCCACCTAAGAGAGGCCCTTGCGCCTTTTCCCTCTGGTGTTATTCACGATACCTTTAAGGAAGCTACCTTTTGGGAGGGTAGATCAACTGTAGGTCAAGACTAAGGAACCTACCTTATAAGGGTACTTATAACAAAACCTCGTTACTGAACCATACATCCCTACCTTATAGGGGTATTCATCACAAAAATCCTGTCATTCGACCCTACACCTATGCATTCATAAATATCATGTATTTGTCATGAATTTCATATATTCATCACCCTACATTTGTCCTATTCATGGGGTATAAAAAAATCGAGATCTCGGTGACTATCTTTAAAAAAGGGATGCCGAAGGAAACAACTTATCCTCGTTAGCACGCCAAACATGCCTGAAATCAAGGCCACAAAAGGGAAATAACATGCTGGAGACTTTCTCAAGTTTTATCCAGCAACAATGGATGGTTTCAAGAGAAGATATCTGTAGGCGCGCCTAGAAGACTTATTTCCTTTTTGCCAGATTTCACGCAAATAAAGTTTTGGCTTAAGATTGTAATATTTTTCAATATCTGAATTACAATACTTTCAATAAAGGCGTTTTGTTTCCACACACCGTTTGTGTATTTATTTTAAAGATAGTCTCAAAGTAAAATAATAAAGTACGAGCATGTACCCAAGTGAAAAAGACATTTGACACAGTAACCATTTCATAGTCATACACACTCACGCATTCACGAACACCTGCATATCACATCAAAGCTCATTTTTCGACAAACATCTCTCCAGTTGAACCATTGGTAGAAGAAGGTATCCACCTCCTTGGCCTCCATATAAAACAAGGGCTTATCAACAAAAAGCAATGGAGAAAATCAAGGGAACTCAGGCTGCATTCAAAGGGGATCTCGACCAAGTAAAGGGCGACATAAGTTCAATGAAAGGAGATTTGAGTCAAGTTCTTCTAGCTTTGAAGAACATTATTGACAGGAAAGACCAAATTCTCAGGGTAGCTTTTGAGGAAGTAGCCCATACTATTGGTGCATCAAGCGGTCACCAACTAAGGAAAGAGTCAGAGGCAGGACTCCAGAAGTCCGTCATGGCCCAACAAGAAGCTAAAACTGAAGGGTTTGTCCTACCACCACCAAAATCAGGGGAATCTCACACCCTACAAATTTCAACCAATAATACGGACTCCCGCTAGGAAACAATGAAGCTTTCGAAAGAGCTCTACAAAGGCTAGGGGACCAGGGGATAGTCCAGTTCGGACAATACCTTGAAGAAAAATATAAAGCTACTCTGAAGGGAGAAGCACATTTTCCTCTAATCCACGAGACCTTCATCAACAACGGAGTAGTGCATGGCAGACATATGGAGAAGATATCGAATAAGGTCAACATCAAAGGGGAAATTGAAGTCATCCAAGACTGCACCCAAAGAAAAAATCAAAAGATGGATGACCGTGGAGATTCCCGAGATCTTTTTATTTCCTAATTAATTTTTCTTGTTTTCGAAAGAACCTACGCCAAGCCCGAGACATAGGGGTTGCTTGTAAGGGTTTCCCCATTTTGTTTCAGACAATATTTACGATTAATGAAAGTTATATTTTATTTTCAATCAAGACCCCTCTTCTTTCTCTTGCATTTATATCTTAAATTTTAAAATGGGAATACTTTCTCTGCATATGCATTTTCAAATATTCAAATACTATAGCTGCACCAAAGCATGGTAAAGGTGCAAATTCATGCCCAAAACCACCGATAATGCTATTGCTGCGATTCGATATAATTTTGGTGCACTTATCAACCAAGCTGAAGAGGAAGATGATAACGATCTTGGACTCTTTGAGAAAATGGAGGGGGAAATAAAAAAAGGAGCTAACAATATGCAACCGTATCTAGAGGTTATCAAGACCATTAATCTGAGTACAGGGAAAGGCCTAGAAGAAACCAAGATAAGGGGCAATGTTAAGAGCGGAGCCACAAAGAAGATGATCGAGTTATTGCGCATATCTTTGAAAATAGGCCAAAGTCAAATACAAACAGTGCCGTAAAAATAAACAACTGCGAAAAACCAAGATTTGACGAAGAACCCGAGCCAGGGGCACATTGGGTATCCATGTTTGACGAAGCTTCAAATACACTGGGGCACAAAATAGGGGCGGTATTGACTCCCCCAAAGAATGATCATAAGCCATATACCAATTCAATGGTGAACGGGATACTAAACATCCAAAACTGATTTCCTATCAAGATCATATTTTAAAACCAACTGCGGAATTCACGAAGATCATTTTCAATTATGTCCCAAGAAAAGGAGATTGAATGACAGACGCCCTGACAACTATATCGGCTATGTTCGAAGTAACTTGGTCAAATCACGAATCGCGCATCACAAACAGACGCTTCAAAGAGCCCGCACATTGCCTTGCTATTAAAAAATGACAATATAAAAAGCCTTGGTTTCATAACATCCTGAAAATGCCTCTAGCATCGACAAGCAAACTCTAGAGAAACTAGCCTTAGAATTCTTTCAGAGTAACGGTGTACTGTACAAGATGGACCACGACATGGTCTAATACTCAAGGAGATTCTGCTACCTCGCCTCCACTCACGTGGTAAATGGACACCTAATTACGAAGGTCCATACGTAGTCAAAACAACATTCTCCGGTGGTGGTCTTATCTCCACAACAATGGATAGGGAAGAGTTACCACACCCAACAAGTTCGAACGCAGTAAAAAAACTATGTACAAGAAGCTCGAACCTTAAACATGTGACTTAGGCAAAAAGGAGCACCCCGGTGGATCGAAAACGCTAAAGGGCGATCCGGCCAAAAATTAGGGGCATATAACAAAAAAATTATCCCGGTGGATTGAAACCCCTAAAGGGCAATCCAGGAAAAAATTAGGGATCATTCAAAAAAGAAATAAAGAACCAAAAGACTGCGATCTAAGAACTGCATCTGCGAACCACGAAGGGAGAGATAGATCTAAATCATACAACTCATAAGCAAAGGAGATAAGATCATTAAAAGGATATTGGGGCATAACAGTAGCAATTATTATTTCTCCTTGCCATTTACAGTTCTAAAACTTTCTATAATTACCTCTTCCTAGGAATTGCATCTTATACTCTCGCCTATTCAGAGGCATATTAATAAAACACTTGCTTTATTTGCATTTTTCAAATTGCTTTTTTTCTTTTCTCAGACTTGTTTGCAAAATATTATGATCATTACTTGTGAATATTGTCTTGAAATCATTTTGGGGATTAACAAAATAAAAGAATTTGACAAAACATCAAAAACTATTTTGGTTAGAAAGATATCAAAAGAAAATCCACGTCTACGTCCACGCACATGGCTTATCCTACGTCTTAAAAATCTGTACACATGTCTATGCCTGTATCTATGCATAACCATGCTCATGATGCAAAAAGTATACGTCCATACACATGTCTGCGCCTATGCTTACACTCAATAATACAAAGTCTATGCATATATCTACGCGTCCCCGCGCAAAGTATACATCCATGTCTACGCCTATGTCTATGCTCACGATGCAAAAAAAGACCACGTCCACGCCTGCGCCTACAACATACGAATCGAAATACGTCTACGCTTACGCCTGTGCCTATGATATACGAATCTACGTACATCTATGCTTACGCCTACAACGTACGAATCTGCATACGTTTATGTTTACTCCTGCATACAAATCTACGCATAGGCCATTACCTACGTCTATGTCTACGTCCACGCCTGCATATAAATCTGCGGATATGCCATTACCTACGTCTACGTCTATGCCCGCAATACAAAATCAATGCTCAACTTTGGCTAACTTTGGCCACCGCATTCAAATTCAATAATACAACTACGACACAACATACAACGCCAGGAGTTGGTAACTCTGAGCCAATGGTTTAAAGGAGAGAATGCCAGAAATAATCTTCATAACATTTCAAGGCATACGCGCATCTTACACACATTTCATACCTACGCACATTTTGCATATCTCAAGCATACATACACTTTTCATTCCTACATACAATACGCATATAGTCAGGGTTCTATATCAATGTCAAACATCATATATTTCGCATACATACAACATTCAATACGTATGCATACACATGTATCGCCTAGCAAACAGACAAATAATTTCACCCTCGATTCAACTATCTAAGGGTCAACCAACGCAATACTTCTCCTACGATTCAACCCGTCACCTCAGTCTTCATGCCGTGACACATTCAACCCATCACCTAAGTCTTCCCGCAGTGGTGAGTTCCTTACAAACTCAGTATGTTGCTTCTAAGCCGCAACATATTCGCAAAAATTCATTACATTTCTTCTAAGTCGCAATGTATTTGAAAAAACTCAGTACGTTGTCTCTAAGCCGAAACGTATTCGCAAAAAAAAATCATTACATTGCCTCTAAGCCGCAATGTATTTGCGAAACTCAGTATATTGCTTCTAAGCCGCAATGTATTTGCAAAAACTCAGTATGTTGTCTCTAAGCCGCAACGTATTCGTAAAAAAAAACACTCATTACATTGCCTCTAAGCCGCAATGTATTCGTGAAACTCAGTATATTTCTTCTAAGCCACAATATATCATCAAAACTCATTACATTGCCTCTAAGCTGCAATGTATCCTCAAAACTCCATACGTTGCCTCTAAGCCACAACATATTCTAAAAAAAAACCATTGCATTGCCTCTAAGCCGCAATGTATCTTTCCAGATTAGTATATTGCTTATAAGCCACAATATATCGCCCAACTCATTACATTGCTTCTAAGTCGCAATGTATTTGCAAAACTCAGCATGTTGTCTCTAAGCCACAACATATCTACAAAATCCATTACATTGCCTCTAAGCTGCAATGTATCCTTCCAGATCAGTATATTGCCTCTAAGCCTCAATATATCGTCTGACTCAAACACATTGCTTCTAAGCTGCAATGTATTCGCAAAACTACGTACATTGCCTCTAAGCCGCAATGTATTCACAAAACTTAGCATGTTGCCTCTAAGCCGCAACATATTCTCAAAGATCCATTACATTTCCTCTAAGCCGCAATGGATTCTCAACACTCCGTACGTTGCCCCTAAGCCGCAACGCGTTGTCAAAACTCAGTATATTGCTTCTAAGCTGCAATATATTATTTAAACGAGTACATTTCCTCTAAGCCACAATGCATTACCTAAACTCAAACCATCGTCTCAGACTTGACGCAACGATGTTCGAAACAAATGTAGCTTATCACATCAGACTTCACGCAGTGATTTGCAAACATAACTCATTGCCTCAGATTTCGTGCAGCAATGTGTTCCAAACTCCAGACCATCGTCTCAGACTTCACGCAACGATTTGCAAAAACGGTAACCCATTTCATCAGACTTCATGCAGCGATGTCCGAAAAACCAAATCTAGCTTATCATCTCAGACTTCACGCAGCGATTTGCAAAAATGGTAATCCATTGCATCAAACTTCATGCAGCAATACATTTCGTCATACCATAAACACCGATCATCGTCCCAGACTTCACGCTGTGATGCTCAAAAGAAAACTCGACACGTAGCCTCTAAGCCGCAATGTACTCGCAAACCTAACACATTGCCTCTAAGCTGCAATGTACCTGCAAACTCAACACATTGCCTCTAAGCCGCAATGTATCTGTAAACTCAACACATTGCCTCTAAGTCGCAATACGCTCTTCAAAGTCAAACATATTACTTCCAAGCCGCAATGCGTTCTTCCAACTCAGCACATTGCCTCTAAGCCGCAATGCGTATTATCCAAATCAACACATTGCCTTTAAGCCGCAATTTATTCACAAATTTACACACATTGCCTCTTAGCCGCAATGCGTTCTTCCAACTCAAATACATTGCCTCTAAGCCGCAATGCGTTCTTCCAACTCAAACATATTGCCTCTAAGCCGCGATGCGTTCTTCTAACTCAAACACATTGCCTCTAAGCCGCAATGTGTTCTTCCAACTCGAAACATTGCCTCTAAGCCACAATGCGTATTATCCAAATCAACACATTGCCTTTAACCCGCAATGTATTCGCAAACTCACACATATTGCCTCTAAGCCGCAATGCGTTCTTCCAACTCAAACACATTGCCTCTAAGCCACAATACGTCCTTCCAACTCAAACACATTACCTCTAAGCCGCAATGCGTTCTTCCAACTCAAACACATTGCCTCTAAGCCGCAATGCATTATTCCAACTCAAACACATTTCCTCTAAGCTGCAATGCGTTCTTCAAACTCCAACACATTGCCTCTAAGCCGCAATGCATTTTTCAGACTCAAATACATAGCCTCAGAGCCACCGTGTATTAATGCTCAAAACATCGCCTCAGACGTTATTTAGTAATTCACAAACATAGCCCATGGCCTTAACCTTCAAGCAACCATGCATCATCAACTGCTATACTCACCCTCCAAATGGGTGAATAAGCCAAGACATACAGAATTGCGATATCTGCCTCGTTATCAAACCCGGGTAAGCGATATATCATCAACTTTACCTACTTCCTTGGGACTCATAAGGGTATGCTACATCAGCGTAACCTTATGTTTTTCGGACAAATTTTGCGATACTTCAAGTATTCAACAAACTTCCAATCAAAACGCACGAAACTCGAGTCTTCTCATGCTATTCGACTGGAAGATAATTGAATAGGGGCAGCTGTCGTACCCCAAATTTGTCCTACCCTATGATTTAATCTTCCAAGATCAGAATGATAAAGAAGCATTTAATTGAGGATGGTACATCAATATCTGATGGCTCATTCTTAATATTTAAGTCAATCAGGGGTGTATCTTTAATTCATGAAAACGGGGCTTTCTAAATCAGGAAGACTCGTGTATCCGTGAACTCATGCGCGTGGCATATTGGCCAATGGCCCATGCGAGTCGAAAGTGTGAAGTTTTTTCAGAATAATAACTACTAAACAATTGTTATTATTAAAATTAAAATTACTATTAAACTTATTAAAGACATTTAGGTGTTATGCATATATATATATATATATATATATATATATATATATATATATATATATATATATATATATATATATATATATATATATATATATATATATATATATATATATATATATATATATATATATATATATATATATATATATATATATATATATATATATATATATATATATATATATATATATATATATATATATATAAATTCAATTTTTCCCATTTCTTTTGAATAAGCAAATAGCGAAAGGGGGTGCGAAATTTCAATTAAAGGCCCATTAAGGTTATTGTTAATAAAAGTTAGCCCATTTATCATTTTGCTGTTTTGTATTGGAAAAAAAGGGATTTGTTATAAAAAAAACTTTTTCTGTTATCATAAAGATGTTTAATTATATAATTGCTTTATTATTAAATAAGAGAGTTTTTTGGAAAAGAAAGGGATTTTGGATCAGGATCTTAAAGCCAATTAGGCCCAATTAACATCTTTTGGTTACTGTTGTTTTAAAAAGATAAAAACGTTAAAACCATTTTTTTTGTTTATTAGATATTGGGTTTTAAAATCCCTTATTGAAAGTTATTTGGAAATCTGTGTGTAGATTGTTGTTGGGCTAAGAAGGAATGTTGGCCCAATTTCAAAACATATTACTGATTCTAGCGCAAGGCCCAGATAATAAAAAAGAAGGGAACTGTGTAAATTAACTCAAGATTAGCGTCTGTCTTCTCAACAAGCGGATAATGTAGTCATCAAAACCGGATTCACGCACATTTATATCAATTAACAAAGACTGTTGAGATTAAAAAACAAAACAATCTAATATTATGCAAAATCAAATCTCTAGAACATAAAAATAACAAAATCAAATCCAGAATTCATGTATTATGCAAAATCAAATCTTACAAAATCCAGAAAAATTACAACATAATCAAATCTGGAAAACTAACAGAACAAATCCAATTTCTATACAGAAATATAATCAAATCAATTGCAATAAGGATCCAATCCCTAATTTCTCTGAAATCTCCAATCTAAGCTAACTTAATTGTAACGACAAAGTCCAAAAAACCTAAAGATTCCTAACCATATAAATAAACAGAGAATCAAAACACGAAAGGAGGCTGGTTAATAGAGAGGGGAAGAAAAAGACAAAGGTAAATTCATTACAAAAAAATAGGGAGAAGGACTTTTACGAAGACCGGGAGCTTGAGACGAGGGCCCGTGAACCGGAACTTGAAGGATAGGGAAGGAGTCGCTGTTGGACAAGAAGAAGAGAAGAGTGATTAGGGTTCAATTTCTGCAACCCTAATCACCGTTTCCTTGTGCCGTCACAATCAATCACTATCATCGTCCATCACCGGCTTCAATATTTGCCGCGACCTGCCAATCAAACATGACAGAGATAGATTAGTGACGATCGGAGAAGAAACTCCAAAACGAAAACACAATAAGGGTAAAATCACCCAACTTTTGGGTTGTCGTTTAAGGGTGGTAAGTTAATAGGCAAGGGGGTTTGTTATTCTGGAGCCGTCGTAGTGGTAAGATAAGGTTTGAGAAAAGAGAAACTGGGTTAGGGTTTCGCGTGGGAGAAGGAGAAGAAGTGATCTTCTGGTTTGGCTGTAAGACAAACGAAATAAAACGAATAAAAAAATGTCTACATTCTGTTTGGATTCCCTATGCGCGCGCACATGTTAACTTTCGTATTCCCTCAGATATCACCCACTTGATTTTCATCCAACGGACATGAGGCCAAGTCCACAGTATGCCCCATGCACCCTCGTGTATACAATCCACCATACTCCCTTAAATATCCGGGGTGGGCCTAAGCCCAGTGCTATGCACACCCCCTTCCATGTTAATTACTAAACTGTAAGCCAAGCACACCCCCTTCTGCCTGGACTGCTTTGGGCCTAGCCTAAACCACTTCCAGCACCCCCCTGCTTTTACTTCGTAATTGAAAATGCACCCCCCCCCCCCCCCCATGTTTATTCAATTTTTTTTATTTCTTATATTTTTTTATATACACTATATTTTATTTATATTACATTTTATCAATTATTAAAAATTATGATTATTATTATTATTATTAATTTCTATTACCATATTTTAAATATTATTTATTACATGTAAATATTGCTATAAAATAAATTGTTTTCATGTAAAAAATGCATTTATTATTTTCTATACTATTTGCATCAAATCCTTTTATCATGCATTAATCAAGATCTTCGCAATTAATACAATTAAAAAACACAAACAAACCTCAAATTATTTTCGTGAACAAACTAAGCTATTCAACAGTCTTTTTCACAAATGGGTTTCGAACTAATTTTGGCTTACTACGCGCTCAGTCAAAATCTCCGCAATCACTACTCCCGACTGAGTGCGAAGTGATTCAAAATATGTTCATAAACCCTCTAAAAGACATCAACCCATACGAACTACGAATTTTGACTCTGATTCCTCATAAGAGGATACGTAGGCATGTGATCAAAAATCGTAACGAGTTCCCCTATTAAAATTAAAACTCTTTTCCCTTAATAATATTTAAAACTCTGTTTACTCCAAACCTAAACCTAAAACATAGTATCCTTGTGAACAATGTAGATGAAAGGTGCCTAACACCTTCCTTTCGTCTAATTGAGTCTGAAACCTAGAATCTTTGCGAATTAGAGTTTTATGTTAGATTCCCTTCCCTTAGGATAAAAACTAATAGTGGCGACTATAATTAAAAATCCAGTCGCAACAACATACATAGGCAAAAATAAGGGCCTCCCAGCGAACCAAAATGTTTAGGAAAAAGTTAGGGATATATACAAAAGATTGTACACCCGACAAGTCAAAAACCTGAAAGGACGGCTTGGGCAAAAAAGGGTATCCTGGTGGGCTGAAAACCCAAAACGGCGGTCCAGGAAAAAGTTAAAGATTAAAGCGTACGACTATGTCTCGTTGGATCACTAACAGTAAACTTTATTACCAAGGTCAAAAGTTCAAAGGGTACAAGATTAATTCAATCAACTTCTTTCAACGGCAAGGGATGATGTTCGAAGACATAAGGGCAATAGCAGAGTTGGAATCTGATGAGATCACTACCACATGGCTATATAATTTTTGTTTTCACTTTGTATTCTTTTCATTTTTTCGACGACTTCCTCTTACTAGGGTTTCTGTCTCCCCGTACAAAATCGCCTGTTTATAGGCAAATTATCAATACAAATATACTTTGAAGTGCACACTTTTTGTTTTTCTGTTTTGAGTGAAAAACGTCCAATGACTAAAATTGAATGAACATATGCATATGAACATGATTAACTGTTAACAAATGTACACACAAGAACATTAACAAGAATTTACTTAAAGATTTGGGATATCCCTACAGAGTTACTTCAATAAGATTATCCCCACAGAGAGAATTCATACATTCTCCATCCAGAGTTCCAATCAGCATATTTCCTTGATATTCTCCTCCCCAACCGAGTTTTCCAAAAATTGAAAGAGAAAACCTTGAAAAATTCTTCCCCAGTAAGGTCACATAATTCCTTCCTCAAAAGAGTTTATTTACCCAACAAACTACAATCTCCCCCGATTGAGTTTACTCGTCATACTACTACAAATCAACGGACAAAGCTCCTCTTATCCATTAGAGTTGATATTATCCCCAGAAAATTATTGTGAAGCTTGGAATTCGACCATATACCAGTTAACTTTATCCTTCCCAGACAAATAGGAAGTTTAGTCATTTCTTTTATCCCCAGTCAAGGTACATGAGAATTAAATTCCCCAGTAGAGAAATGGACAACCAAGGTTCCTAAAACTCTATTCCCCAAGCAGAAACCAACATTCCCTACAGAGTTTCCTTAAACAATAAACAGGAACTCCCTTCGGAAGAACTCTAAACAAGGTTGAAGATACACATACTCTTCATATTTAGTGGTAGTCTGGGATTTAGCTTCCTAAAACTCCTCAACAGTAGTCCGAGATTTATTTTCCCAAACAAAGATACACTTCAATAACAGTTCACATTCATACATCATAGCATATACATGACAAAATGAATACATCATAGTCTTATTTATTTTGATAACATCATTACGTAATGCAAGCATATGCATAGAACTAATCCTTTCCTTTTTAGAAAAAAAATCAATCAACGAACGAAAGACCTCTTCTGGTTTAGATTTGTTTCTTCTAGTTAAAGACAGGCGGACAAAGACCTCTTCTGGTTTAGATTCATTTATTCCACTTAAAGACAGGAAAACGAAAGACCTCTTTTGGTTTTATATTTATTTCTTCCATTTAAAAACAGGTGAACGAAAGACCTCTTCTGGTTCATATTTGTTTCTTCCAGTTAAAAATAGGCGGACAAAGACCTCTTTTCTTTAGATTTATTTCTTCTAGTTAAAGACAGGTGAATGAAATACCTCTTTTGGTTCATATTTGTTTCTTCCAGTTAAAGACAAGTGGACAAAGACCTCTTCTGGTTTAGATTTGTTTCTTCTAGTTAAAGACAGGAGGACGAAGACCTCTTCTGGTTTAGATTCATTTCTTCCAGTTAAAGACAGGCAAACGAAAGACCTCTTCTAGTTTTAGATTTATTTCTTCCAGTTAAAGACATGTGAATGAAAAACCTCTTCTGGTTCATATTTGTTTCTTCCAGTTAAAGACCGGCAGACAAAGGCCTCTTCTGGTTTAGATTTATTTCTTTCAATTAAAGACAAGTGAACGAAATACCTCTTCTGGTTCATATTTGTTTCTTCCAGTTAAAGACATGCGGACAAAGACCTCTTCTGGTTTAGATTTGTTTCTTCCAGTTAAAGACAGTCAGACGAAGATCTCTTCTAGTTTAGATTCATTTCTTCCAGTTAAAGACAGGCAAGCCAAAGACATCTTCTGGTTTAGATTTATTTCTTCCAGTTAAAGACAGGCGGACGAAGACCTTTTCTGGTTTAGATTTACTTCTTCCAGTTAAAAATAGGCGAAAGACATTTACTGTTTCAGTATAAATCGACCAAAGATTTATTCTGATACTTCTTCCAATCTCTATCAATGGTTACTTTGAATGGTATCTATAAGCCCATCTCTGACAATTTTTTGTCACCTCTCCAAATGGAATTTTTAAGCCCACTCTCGATATAATTAACCAACAACATTACTTCGTGTATTAGCGAGCGCAAATTTCTGGGCACTCTAGTGTCCAATCATCTTCCACCTTCAAGTCAAGAATGGAGGACCCGCCAATCTAACTCTTCAAGTTTAAGATTAAACAGGGATAGCTATTGTACCCTAAAATTTTCCCTCTCTTTTCTCAATACATTTCTCACAAAGAGCATCAATAGCTCAAGTTTGCAAAAGTGTTGACTAGGTCAAATCACCTCCTAAACACTAATGCCTCAAATTAGGATTTTGATTTTCACATGGACAATTGGACTTATATTTCCTCAAATGACTTACATGGTTCATTATAGACCTCCAAGAACACTCATGCCAAGTTTCAAGTTTTGGATCACAATTTTGCTCAATCAATTGATCAGATGATTGGACATAAACTATATTGGGTAAAAAGTCAATTGTGGTCAACTTACAGTCAAACTTCAAGATTTTTTACCAATATCAACATTTTGAAGTCATATTCATCAATTGATCAAGTTTTTATCATAATTCCTCAAGAAAAGTGTTCAAATCATCAAAGGGGCAAAATGGTCAAAATTAGGTTTTTAACTGACAAAGACTGATTTTGGACTTTTGACCTAATACATGACTTATTGGTTTGAAACAAGGTATCAAGGATTCAAGCACATTATCTTGACCTAATGTAATGATTCAAATCATTCCTCAAGATCAAACAATTGATAGATGAAATTTGGTCAACTGATACACAAAAAGTCAAACTTTGATTTTTTGGTCAACATTGAGTCTCAAAGATCAAAATTCATCAAGACATTCAAAAATATGAAGCTTGATCATCAAGAATCAAGAAAATCAAAAATTCATATAAAAAGTCAAACTTTTCAAGACTTAGAAAAATTTCTAAGTGTTTTAACCTTATTATTTCATAACTTCATGACACCTTTTCACCAAAATGCAAGATGTTTCAAAGAAAACTTTCAACATGAAAGTTGTAGACATTGATGAAATATAGAATTTTACTTTGGTGATTAATTCCTAGAAATGCTTGGATTTTGAGTTATAAATTTATGAAGTCATGCATTTTTTCTAAAAACACTTGGTGAAATTTTGACCTAGTTTAGGCAGATTTTTGTCCCAACTTCTTGGCCATTTTTCACATAGTTCCAATTTGATTTAGCAAAAATGATCAAAATGTAATTTGTAGAGGATGTTCCAAGCTTTCCAAAATATCCAAGAACTTGAAGATATCATTTGTGAGCTAATATAATCGAAGAGAATAAGTTGGGCTTCCATTGTTAAATTACAAGTTATTTTGATGCTGAACAGACAAACAAAGCTACAAGATATCTCTTTTCATGATATGTTCTCTACAAATATAAGCATAATAAAGCAATTACACAAACCTTAAGTGTATTACATAAATATTTGAAGCTTTGCCCAAGTCTTGATATCATTTATGGTTAGAAATGCAAAAGCAACATTTCCATTTGCAAAAAGCTTCACTTTTTCAACAACTCTCTTCTTTCAAGCTTGAAATATGTTATAAAGATCACAAAAAATCTCCCAATATCAGAAGAAATCCACAAGAGTCTACAAAGCATGGCTAAGTTCCTTGATTCACTCATTTTTTCATCATGAAGCAACTTGTCTTTATGCATTTGAAAAATCCATAACATGTGATTCTGATCATCTTAAGTCCTCAAACATTTCCCTATAAATAGAGACATCATTTACAAGCCAAGGACACGAATTGGAAATCATAGAAACTCCCTCAAACTGAGAATCATCCAAAACATCACAAAACTTGGCAATTCTGACTTTGAAATCCAACCTTCAAATCCCCTCCCGCGTTCTTCCTCAAAACCAATCACAGACCACCAATACATCATTTAGAAGCAAACCAAACACCTGTTACAGCTCTATAACTCCATTTTCATCTTCCTTCATTTCAAAAATCAAAAGCTTGCACATTGACTTCTACAAGAGGATTCAGCCACTCTCAATCCAAAGTAGCTATTGCAATAGCTTCCTTGAGGTTCAAGGAAGCTAACCAAATCATTGCAGCACCTTGAAGTGAGCTCAAAATAAAAACATGAATTCCATTTTCAAGGTGAGTTTTCTGGTTTTTTATCTCTTCATACAGGTATCATTTGACTTCCATTTTCAAAGATAAAATGTAGATATCATAACCCTGAAACTAACCATGCTCTTAGAATTCATTTATATTGACTGAGTAATCTGAACTTTAAGTTTGAAATTGACGAAAAAATTAGGTTAGATTTGGTACCAGTTAAAATTCATGCTCATCTTTAATTAATAGCTTTAGTTATTTATATGTCTGAACTCATGATGAAATTTGGAGCAAGTTTCATGTTTACATTTTTGCAAATGGTTGAGAGATGAAGAATTTACGAATTTGAACCATGTGCTGAATATTCTGGAGAGAGATTAGGGATGAAGTCATAACCATGGTTGAGTTTATTTAAATTTAGCGCAACTTGTTTCAATACCGAATGTACAGGCCACCCAAGTTTCACCAAGTGTGCGTGTAAGGTATTTGTGTAGAAGGTCCTGAGTTCGAGCCTCCGCGAGACCTTTTGCATATTTTCATATTTTCCCTGTTTCACTTTTTTTTGCATTGCATTGGGCTCTTCAGCAATAGGCCTGGCTTCATTTTTTCTAACCATCACCCCCTGCTCACTCTCACCACGCAGCCCAACATACCTTTTTTTCTTTCTTTTTCATTTTGTTTTATTTTCCTGATAATAAGAAGGCCTTGGGCCTAAATAAAAAAAAAACTATTCTTCTTATTAAACTCCTATTTCTCTTTTCAAACCCCCTGACCTTTAATATTAATTTTTATTTTATTTTATTTTCTTTCTTTTATTTTATTTTATTATTACTATTATTTCTAATAAAAAATACAAAAATATATTTTCTATATATTAAGTACTTAGACTAAAAATTATTATTTTTCTCTTTACTTTATTTTATAACAAAAACCCTAAAACTATATTTTCTTTCTTAAATGAATTAAAACAAATAAACTTAGGTTTTCATTTTAATTTTTTTTAAATTAAATCAACTTAGACTATAATTAATTAATTTCTTTCTTTTTTTAGTTTAATTAGGTTAACTTTAAAACCTTTCATAAAAAAACCATAAAAAACAATTTTCTTTTCTTTTACATTATCTTTATGTTCTTGTACATTTAATTTTATGTTATTCAATTTGGTTGTAATAATAATTAGAACTTTATTGCTTTACATTTTCCATTTTTAATTTGTATCCCCATCCCCTAAATGATGTAATAACGTAGAACTTTAAATTTTCGCAATTTATCGCTTTCAATATTATTGCTAGTAATTAGGGTTTGTATGGCAAGATTTAAAACCAATACTAAGCAAACCTAATTCAAGACAAAAATGCATGAAATCAAAACACCTTGCACACTTGCACCTCTAAGGTTAACCTCACTTGTTGCCTTAGAATAAAACGGTCATGTCCCTCGAACGTGGGATACTTTAGCAAAGACCCTCGAATATAAGATCGTAGTCCCTCGATGACCCTTCGATGCTGCCTTCGGTAAACGATCTTAGACCCTTACAAAAAATTGCTAAGGTATCTTACAATTTTTCCTTCTATGACTGTACGATGATCCACGCCTGTCCCTTCACATCCAATGATAGGGTTTCTTACCAACTAATAGTAAGATAACATTATTTAAAGGAGGAGGAAAAGAAAAAAGACTTTTTGAGTAGGTAGAATGTTCATAGTTGCTTGCTCACAAACATTTCAAACAAAACCATCTTCACACTCACACTTTCAAAAACATCTTTCCAAAAACAAACATCTCTTTGAACTATTTTCAAAACCAACACTTTGTTTACATTCTTATAGAGACGATAATCATTACCAATTTTGCCAAAACAAAGGCGTTTTCAAAATATTTTCAAACTTACAAAAAACACAAAAAAATTTACAAAGCATTTCAAAAGTAAGCTAGCAACTAAGAGCCTGTAGATAACTACAGATGAAAAGGGTGCTAACACCTTCCTTTTTCATAACCTACCCCCCGAACTCAAGAAAATTGTTAAAAGGTCTTTCATGTTCTTTTCACCCTTTCCTTTATTGGATAAAAGGAAAGTCGGCGACGAATCTTACTATCTACAACAATTGCGATAAAATGAAAAACACCCAAGTCAGTTATCCCACCGTATTACACACTGCCTATCATTATAGGGAATGTCAACATTGTCAAAGCACTAGTTGATTTGGGTTCAAGCATAAACTTGATTTTGTTGTCCGTGATACGAAGGTTAGGTAACATTGAAGTTAAACATACAAAAATGATACTTCAATTGGCTGACAAATCTATCACCCATCATCAAGAATAGCTGAAGATGTTTTGGTCAAGGTGAAGTTTGTATTTACAATTGATTTTGTTTTGTTGGATATTGAAGAGGATGATGTTGCACCTTTGATTTTAGGTTCACCTTTCATGAAAACCGTAGGAATTATGATAGACATTGATGATGGCTTAATGAAGTTCATGTTCAAGATGAAGAAGTGTGTTTCAACCTTTTTGAAGCCATGAAACACTCAAAATATTATTTCCAAATGGATGTCACTGATGAAGCCATCATGGATGTGCGAAGACAAGAGCACTTATCCACACATCTTGAGAAAGCTTTAACTGATGCACTCAAAGTTTTTGATGAAGATGAAGAATCAGAGATTGAAGAATGATTGAGGGAACTTGAGACATTAGAAGAAATTCATTCTCTTGAAGCCAAAGTGGAAGAATTGAAAGATGAACCAAAGAAAGATGACTCTAAACTTGAATTGAAGATGTTACCTTCACACTTAAAGTATGTGTTCCTTAAAGAAGATGGTAAAAAATCTGTTATTATAAGTGGTTCATTATCTGACAAAGAAGAACATAGTTTGATTCAAGTTTTAAAGAAAAATCAAAAAGCAATAGGGCTATCTGATTTGAAAGGAATCAATCCAACCTATTGTATGAATTAGATCATGATGGAAGAGGACTGCAAGTCAGTAGTTCAACCATAACATCGCTTGAATTCTACCATGAAAGATGTGGCGAGGAGGGAAATGGTGAAATTATTGGAGGCCGACATGATTTATCTTATTTCAGACACTACTTGGGTGAGCCCAGTTCAAGTGGTGCCCAAGAAAGTAGGAATGATGGTGATTACTAATGATAAGAATGAGTTGATTCCAGAAAGAACCGTGACAGTATAGAGAATGTGCATAGATTACCGGAGGCTTAATCAAGCCACCAGAAAAGATCATTTTCCTTTACCATTTATGGATCAAAAGATTGAAAGATTGTGAGGTCAAGAATTTTATTGTTTCTTAGATGGTTATTCAGGATACAATCAGATTACCGTCAACCCAAAATATCATGAGAAAACGGATTTTACATGTCCTTTTGGTATTTTTGCTTATAGAAGGATGCCTTTCGGGTTATGTAATACACCGACAACTTTTCAACGATGCATGCAAGCTATCTTTTCTAATCTAATTGAGAAATGCATTGAAGTCTTCATGGACGACTTCTCTGTATTTGGTCCTTTTTTATTTGTGTTTGAAAATCTTGGACACCATGCTGAAGCGGTGTGTGGAACCTAATCTAGTTCTAAATTGGGAGAAATGCAACTTTATGGGAGAAATGCTTATTCATTTCCTTTCATTTTTTGTGAAGAAAGCTACCATGATGATGCGTAGTTAAATCTCTTATGTCCAGATTAGATGTAATTAACCATACTCATATGTATTTCTTTTGATCTTTGTTATGTGAACTAGTTATGAATTAATATAGATGATTATGTTGTATTTATGGTTTGAATCATTATTGAAAAAAAATCTTTCAAGTCTTAACCTAATATTATCATCTATCAAAGACCAAATTCTAGACATAGATTTGGAGTTTGATATTCACTTGTATCATGTCTTAATATTATTGTATTGCTTAATAGGTTGAGAGATCATTGATTAAACAATATGGTAAAACCCTCAACCCCGGTTAGACATAAGTAATCTTGATGAGTGATATGTGATTATAGTGATTAATAACGAAGTTCACATGCTAGATTAGTTGAATACATATGAAATAGGTTAATGAAATCTAATCCTGACATGTTTATTTACCCTTTAATTTCTTAATCTTTTACCATTGTTACATGATTTTAATGCAACTGATACTTTTCACAATCAAAACCCTTATAAACATTTAATTAAAATCGTATTAATTGTGTAACGACATTGATATCGCACTAATCCATGTGGAGACGATACAAAATACTTTTTCACCTAAACTACTTTTTGAAATTATGGAACTTGAAATACAGAAGTCAAGACTAATGTCCCAACACCAAAACACAATGTCAAGACAGATGTTAAGACATCATCTGCTGATAGAACAACTTTACCAAAATATAAATTATGTAGAATTAAATTGCAGAAGGTAAAAAACACAATCAATTATTAACACCGTTCAATGAAACTTCACCTACTCTGTGGGCTACCAAGCCAGGAAGGAAATCCACTATAATAGTATTAGTTCAAATCTTAAACAATCCCATTTTACAACTTATCATCTAATCACTACCCTATGAAATTTATACCTAGAACCCACTTGATATGAGAACTCCCTCTCACTTCCCACAATCACTCCAGTGATAAAACCAGTCACAAACCAGTGATAAGAACCAACATAAAAGATTACATTTCCAATAAGCAATATACTCAACTCTTTTCTTAAAAGCTCTTGAGTGAGAATAATAACTTGATATACAATTAACTCTTTGCTTAAAAGCTCATCAGTGATTGTCTAGTACCAATGTACAATCGGTCTACCTCAATGTATCATAAGATACATGAGTGACATACAAAAACAAACAATGCATCTAAAGTACTATAAAAAACCTAAACCCTTATTTCAACCACACACGGTTTCTTCAACGATAGTGCTTAAGTTTCTAGGTTTAGTAAAACCCTTTATATCGACTCTTGCAGTATGTGCATGGTCTCTTCAATCAAATCCAATATTCCAGTTATAAATCTCCTGCAAAATATTTTCCCCAAAAATAGGAACAGATCTTCAAAGTTTCCTAAAAAGTCTCCAAGATCCTTTTTATGAAACCAAAATAAATCTGCATTGTTCCTAAAATATCCTTGCTTGGATGCGCTTGTATAAAAATAGAATCATCTAGAATATCATTTTAAAATCAAATCTTCAAGGATTTAAACATTTTCACTGTTATAATGTTATGGTATAACACATCACAACATCTGTTAGAACACCTGTCAAAAATAGTAATAGCAGACTGTTGTACCAGTTGGTCAAGATGTCATGACATCTTTCTCAACATCAGGTTGTGATACATGTTTTCTCATATAAAACATGTTTTACCAAATTTTTTGCCAATCATAAAATCACAGACCTAACACATTTCATCAGTTATAATGTCTTGTTTAATAGGAACATCTGCTCAATCATCAATTAATCTGAAAAATCTGTTTTATTCAAAGGGAAGAGGAAAGGAAATGTTTACAAAATTAATATTTCTGAACTGGCTAACCAAAAGGTGGTTTTCCTAATGTCTGTGAGAGTTGAGAAATGGGTCTGGCATAGAAGGTTAGGTTATTATAATTGGAGGTTGATCTCTAAACTTTGCAAGCAGAAACTTGTTAAAGGGTTGCCAGATCTTGATTATTACTCAGATGTTGTTTGTGGAGCATGTCAAGTGGGAAAGATTAGAAAAACCTATTTTTAATCTCAAAACACATTCTCTATCTCTAGACCCTTAGAATTTCTTCACATTGATTTATTTGGTCTATTTGGGACTGCCTTAATCAATGGAAAGAAATATGTGTTAGTCATTGTTGATGATTATAACAGATGGACTTAGGTTAAATTCCTTAGATCTAAAGATGAATCATATGGAGTATTTAACATATTTTGCACACAAGTATAGTTTAAAAAGGAATTAAAGATCTTAAAATTCATAAGTGATCATGGTGGAGAGTTTGAAAACGAGCCATTTGAAATCTTTTGTGAAATACATGGAATTATCCATGAGTTCTCTTCTCCTAGAAATCCACAGTAAAATAGGGTTGTAGAGAGAAAGAACAAATTATTTCAAGAAATGGCTAGAACCATGATCCATGAGAAACATCTTCTAAAGTACTTGTGGGCAAAAGTTATTAAAACTTCTTGTTATGTTCAAAACCAGATCTACATCGTACCAGTTCTGAACAAAACATCATATGAGTTATTTAAAGGAAGAAAGCTATGCATATCTCATTTTCATCATTTTGGTTGTATTTTTTACATTTTGAACAACAAAGACTATCTGAGGAAATTCGATGCTAAAGCTCATAAGGGTATCTTTTTAGGATACTCTGAACGCTCTAAAGCACACAAAGTGTATAACTCTGAAACCAGAATAGTCGAAGAGTCTATACATGTAAAATTTGGTGATAAAGAGCCTAACTATTAAATATCATAGCTTGTTGAAAGTCTTACAGATATACAAGTTTCTGAAGAATATCCAGCAGTTGAACCTTCAGAAGTTAGGAACTCAGAAGTTGCTGGCTCAGATAATGGTGTACCAGAACCTAACCCAACTCTTGAAGCTCATCCAGAAGATGTAGATTCTAAAGAAGCCCTAGATGGTTAAAAAGCCTTAACTCATCTCAAGAGATCCTTCAAGTATAAATCTTCTCATCTAGAAGAACTAATCATTGGAAACACATATGAGCCCTTGAGAACTAGATTTTCCTTCAGAAATGAAAATTCCATGATAGAATATATCTCCTTGATTGAGAAAAATTATATTGATGAAGCCTTGTCAAATGATGGGTGGAATGTGGCTATACAAGAAGAGTTGAACCAGTTCTAGAGAAATGATTTTTGGGATCTGTTCCCTAAACCAAATTAGAGAAATATTATTGGTAGAAAATGGATGTTCAAAAACTAGCTGAATGAACAAAGAAAAGTGGTAATAAATAAATCTATACTGGTAGCTTAAGGCTACAATCATCGGGAATGTATAGATTTCTCTAAAACCTTTGCACCAGTTGCAAGGTTATAGGCAATCATAATTCTTCTCTCTTATTCTATTAATCATGATATTATTTTATATCAAATGGATGTTAAGAGTGCATTCTTAAATGGAGTCATTTATGAAGAAGTGTATGACAAACAACCTCATGGATTTGAGGACTCTGTCCACCCAAATTTTGTTTTCAAACTAAATAAATCCCTCTATGGACTTAAACAAGCTCCATGAGCTTGGTCTAAAATATTGAGAAATTTCTTAATTGAAAATGGTTTTCAAAAAGGTCAGGTTGACACTACATTATTTAGAAAAACTCTAAATAAGGATATATTAATTTTCCAAATTTATGTTGATGGTATAATTTTTGGTTCTACTAATGCCGCTGTGTGCAAGAAATTTTCCGAGACTATGTAGACTGAGTTTGAAATGAGTATGATGGGATAATTAAGATTATTCCTTAGGATTCAAATCAAAAAATGAAATATGGAACCTATGTTCATCAATCTAAGTATACAAATGAGCTTATGAAGAAGTTTAATCTTGAAGATTGCAAGATTATGGCAACTCCTATGCATCCTACCTACAATCTGAACAAAGAAGAAAGCAGCACAAGGGTAGATCAGAAGTTGTATCGAAGTATGATTGTCTCTTTACTTTACCTCATTGGTTCTAGGCCTGATATCTTGTATAGTGTATGCTTGTGTGCAATATTTCAATCATATCTTAGAGAATATCACTTAACTGTTATTAAGAGAATATTTAGGTATTTGAAAGGAACATCAAATATGGGTCTTACTTATAAGTAATCCCTAGATTATAAGCTAGTTAGATCTTTTGTTGCTGACTATGCTAGGGATAGAATTGAGATAAACTCCACTAGTGGAAATTGTCAATTCATTGGTGAAAACTTAATTTATTGGGCCAATAAAAGACAAGCAACCATTGCTTTGTCTATAGCAGAAGAAAAACACATCTCAACTGCTAAATGTTGTACACAAACTACTATGGATGAAATATCGGCTATAAAATTATCACATTTTTGGTAACAATATACCTATTTTCTGTGATAATATCGTTGTCATTTGTTTAACAAAAAATCATGTTCAACATTTTAGAACCACACATATTGAAATTAAACATCATTTTATTAGAGATTATGTTCAGAAGGGTGTTATAGATATTCAGTTCATTAATACTGATCATCAATGGGCTGATATATTTATAAAACCCCTTATCATTGAAAGATTTGACTTTATCAAGAAAAATCTAAACATGGTGTTTATCAAAGATTAATGATTAATTCTAAATGGAGTTTCAGTATCTGAAAATAATCAAAGGTAGCCATATCAAGGAGTCATTGGATAGCATCTGATATCTGGAAACTTGTAAATTATTTCATCCTCTGAAACTCTGGACTTTATTTTATTGTTAAACTCTGATACATTGAATGAGATTAAATATTTAATTTCTGGTAAATTAAAAATATTTTTAACTCATCTTGGTATTACATCTATCATGACTTAAGTTAATACAATTTCTTAGTCTCAAAATAAGTTTATTACTGGTAGAGCATAAATTTATAGCATCCTTTAAGGAAGGTTACATTTCTGTATAGTTGCTACTGTTAAAAACTCTCTTAATGAGTGATCTTTTTCCCAGTCATCAAACCTAAAATAGGACATCCAATTATCATCTTATGTATCTTCTTCTTGAATGACATTATATTTTGGTTTCTTTTGTGTGTCTTGAGGAATGTTATCAGTTGTGTTGATACTCTCATTTTTTATTAACTTCTGAGTACTTTCACCTACTGCAGTTTCTTTGTTCTCTTCAATTATCTGCTTTTAATGAAGAGTTGTTGTTGTTTCCTTCTCTTCTTCTTGTGTTAGATTACTCATTTTTATTTAAGCTAGTGTTTTGAAATGTGTCCTTCTTATGTTATGAAGAGTATATTTTATAAGCATGTTTAACATAACATATTGTTTTTCTTATTTTTGTCCTCAATCAGTTTTTGAAAACAAGCTAGTTTGGTAGTCCTTTTTTTAACCACTCTTCTTTAGTTCCTGAGTTTGTGCCCTAGTTTTATAAATCAGTTTGACTATACTAAGAAGATGCATTTATTTTAGGTCATAATCCGTTTGGATACTATTAGTTAAAATTGATTTTTTTATCATATTTACTTAGAATTATTTTTCCCATACATCTTATTGAATTGTATTGTGAAATTTATGGATAATAGAGTAAATTTGTGTTAACGGAAAAAGATTAAACTTTCATTAACATTGAAGAAGGAAGTACGTTCAAAAGTATTTCAGATACAACACTCTATAAGGAATATCTGAAACGTTTGGCCTTGAAAAAGTTCCCCCAACTGAAATCCCGTTAATCTCCATCATCTGAATCAAAATATACACCATCTTCATTTGAATTAGGATAATATTCTTCTACGAGGGTCTTCCTCTTCTTATACTTCCTTTTCTTTGATGCCTATGAAGCTTCCTCAAGCTTTAAATCTTTAGAAGCTATGATTGCTTCAGAAGGCATGATCTCTTCTTGCCTCTGCCCAATGCAATGATTCACCACCTTGGTCTCCTTGACCAATGTAGTCTCTGAAGTGATGGAGGTCTTGGAACTTTCAGTTGAAGTACTCATTTTGGATTTGGAATAATTTGAAAGATGATTTGTATGGTTTGCAACTGAGAAAGTCCGCTTTTATAACGGCCCATTGGAAGATTAATCATGTTGCGTGTTGCTATCCTTGATTCTTGGAAGTTTAAACACCAATAGTCATTAATGCACACTATCTGCTTATTATTACATCTTTTCACTTCTCAATTTCCATTTTATGAAAACTGACAAGATTTTGATTCTGTTCCTTGAGAAGTGATTATTTGCGTTTTTATTCCATTGGTCTCTTTGTCTTCTTAGAAGCTGAAATGTTTATGGTTTTTCTGTTCAGTATTCTTTTCTTTCTCTACTCTATTTATTTACTTTTTGTTGATGATAAAAAGGGGAGAAATATGAGAGTATATAAAGAGTACGATAAAAACATTTTTCTATGTTTTTATTAAGATCATGAACCCACTTTAATTAACTTATGTGATATGCTTAAATGTTTGTTGATTACTTTTAAAAATAAAAAGTTTAATAAATTGGATAGAACTTAGGGAGAGCTTACAAAACTCAACTTATGAACTATTAAAATTTAGAGAGAGCTTACAAACCTCAGACTCCAAAGTTGTCAACTTACTAAAACTAGTTTAAATAACTAGGATAGAACTTATGGGGAGCTTAAAAACATCAACCTATGTACTTTTAGAATCAGGGGGGCTTACAAATCTTAGACTTTGATGTTGTCAAGTTATTTAAACTGGCCAACCATTATTCTTAAGTACTCTTATTTGTCATCATAAAAAAAAGGAGATTGTTGGAACAATATATGTTCATACTCCTTGAGTTTTTATGATAACAAAGTACTTAAAGAACAATAAGGTATTCTAACATTTTCTTAAGTGTGCGGGATCATTAAGCTTGCAATTAACTTGGTTCTGATCCAGTTAAAAGGCTTGTAAAGAAGAAGCATATAAATCAGATTCTAATGGATCAAAATATGATTTTCACTTTGAACCTCTGTGCCTATTGACCCAGCTTCTGATAAGCTGGAAATATAGTACAACATGTTAGAACATAGTTTGATTCTACAACCCTTGTAAGACTTTTGATGATAACAGACACAAAGAACAATTCTGCTCCCTAAATTTATATTTTGTTTTGCAGAGAAGTTATGATGGAAGAAGATCAGAAGATGAGTTAAAAAGTTGTTTCTATGATTATAAACATCTCTTAAAGAAGTTCTAACGCTACAAACAGGACTCCATATTTCTGATCCACAAAGCTCTGGAAAGAAGCAACGAATACTTTCATCTTCTGAAGCAAGCATATTCTGAAGCATTACAAATCAATCATTACCATTTCAAAAGTAACGGCTGGAAGGGAACAAGGATCTCTAATTTTGGAAAGCTCTTTAATTGTCGTTGATCAACATTCCAAAAGCTCCTACATGCTTCGCCTATTTAAACAAAGTTTGAAGGATAAATCGTTCATGATTTTTCAGCACAGTAGCAAATCTATCTTTATCATCCTCAAACGTCCAAAATTCAAACTGTGTAAAACATCACTTGTGATACTGTTTTTTTAGAAAACATTCTTGTACACTTTTATTCAATATTGTTTAGTGAAATTCCTTGAGAAAACCAGCTTGTGGTTTATACTTAAGAAGACTTTGACGGTTGTCATAGTAGTTTTGTAATCAAGATTGATTAATGGATTAAGACCTCGTTGAGAGAGGCGAAATCACCTTGGCAAGTAGACTAGAGTAGTTTGATTTCAAAAGAACCAGGATAACCAACCTATTCTTTTCTTTAAGTTTAAAAAATCCCAATTCAAACCCCCCTTTCTTGTGTTTTTCCATTCTTCAATTGGTACCAGAGCCAAAATTTGGATTTTCTGATTGAGGAGCGTGAAAGTTTGGATTTTCAGAGTGGGGAGCTTGAGAGTTTGGATTTTCTGAGTGGGGAGCTTGGAAGTTTGGATTTTCAGAGTGGGGAGCTTGAAACACTGGATCAAATTGATCAATATCAGAAAGAAAGGTCAATACTAGAACAGGTTTGAGCCAACTAAAACTTCAAGAGGGTTCTTACCTATAAAACTCCATACAAGCCTAAGCCTAAGGACTTGTTTGCCTTGTGTGTATATGTTTACTTGTAAATAACATCATAAACATCATACCATAGCATTTTCAATAACTATTTCAAAGATCTCAAGGGCCTGTGATGCAGGTTCATGTTGAGCCAAGCGCCTATCAAGGGGAAAAAGGATTCGTTCTCTAATCAAACTCCGTCAAAGGTCAACGTATAACTTGAGTCAAGGGCTATGACCATGGTAAGCTCTACTCTCATGGAAGGACATCCACCTATACAAAATTTTCCAATCAAAGCTGTTGATCAACGTTCAAATTCTAACATCTTTTTGTGTTTACCCCACGAGATCCTTGAAAACATTGCATCCACATATCATGCATGTCATCATAAGAGGTTTTCCTGTACAGGCTTTCTCATATGCTTACTGTTTATTTTAGTAAGAGATGGCTCTAGAGAAAATAATTAAAGATCTCCTAGCTCAAAACACTCAGCTCCAGCAAGCACTCATGAACTTGGCCAAGGGGCAGGAAGATCTGAAAACACTCTTCACCAAAGAGAGCAAAAAGAAGAAAAAGTTTGCCATCCTCAACGTAAGGAGAAGGTCTAAGGGGCATGCTTAGATAGCTCAAAAATAAGATGCTTCTTCTAAAGAAGAAGACAGTCAAGAAGAGGAAGCTAGAAGAATTAGATCCAACATAGCTACTGATGACAATGACTCTTCTGAGGAACGATATCCACCAACGGATGAAAAATACAAACAACTTGAAGACAGACTAAAAGCTGTGGAGATCCAAGTTGTGCCTGGTTTGGATTTAGGAGACATGGGCTTGGTTTCTGGAGTGGTCATCCCACCAAAGTTCAAAATCCCTACCTTTTCCCCGTATGATGGAGTCTCTTGTCCTAAGATTCATCTAAAGTCTTATGTCCGCAAGATTCAACCATACACAACTGATCAGAAGCTTTGGATCCACTTCTCCCAAGAGAGTTTAGCTGGGACGCAACTTGAGTGGTTCTATCAATTGGAGAGTTCCCACATTCGCACTTGGGAAGATCTAGCCGCTGATTTTTAAAAGCAATACTAATACAACGCTGATCTTGCACCAACTCGTGTGCAGTTGTAGAACATGACCATGCGTTCCAATGAGGGCTTCAAAGAATACGCCCAAAAATGGAGAGATCTGGCTGGTAGGGTGCAACCCCCATTAACTGACAGGGAGCTTATTGACATCTTCATTGGAACTTTGACATGACCTTTCTTCAATCACCTAATCGGAAGTTCCTCAGCCGGGTTCACCGAGATAATACTGATTGGCGAAAGGGTCGAAGCTGGCATCAAAAGCGGAAAATCCAAGGGGCTACAACCTCTGATACTCAGAAAAAGCCATACAATGGGAAGAAAGAGTCCAATTATGTGTATGGTCAAAAGAGTCATAACAAGAGAAATCATGACCAACATGTGGGGGCAGTCCTGATCTCTGGTCCTGCGTCGCAGCGACAACAACAAAGGGGAAATCAACAAACGCCAGACGCGCCCAAAAGTAAGTTTACCAACATCAAGACGCCAATGTCTCAAGCACTACAACACTTGTTGAGGATGAACTTGATTACATTGATAGGACCTCATCTAAACCCCAAAACTTCTTCTCCAAATACAATCCTAATGCAACATGTGCTTATCATTCTGGAAGTCCCGGGCATGATACTAACGATTGTTGGGCGCTGAAGTACAAGATTCAAAACATGATTGACGCCAAGGAGATCGAGTTTGATCCTCCAGAGACTCCCAATGTGATCAATGCTCCCATGCCAAATCATTGAGTGTTCCAGTTCATTTTTGAATTTTCAATTGTAATTTCTTTTGTTATTCAAACAATTATCTATTAATGTTAAACTATGTTTCATTAATGCATTGCATATGTTTGTCTTGAATTCATCCATTCGTTTTCACTATATTTAAACTATGCTTTTTACTCTCAACTCTTGCTAAAAGTTATAAGCCTTTAGAGGGAGGATGACGAAAACAATGCCATGATCTCATACAGTATGCTTTTGAATGGACCTTGCTGACGATGTACATGCGTTCTTTCAAATCCTAAACACTGGAGTCGTAAGGAAGATAATCCCTAGTCAACCCCTTTGAGCCAAAGAAGTAGTAGTTTCCATTTTACACAAATTGAAACCTTTAATCAAAACCTGGGGCAGGGTAGTCTCTGAGTTAATTCAAATGCGCGTTCAGTCGCACACTTTCACTTTGTAATGCAACAAATGACGTCAAAAACATTCCTCTGGAATCAAAAGACAATGATGGTTCCCTATCACATAGGCAGTCATTATATCTCAAAAAAAGAAAAAGCCCACTAAGTCAAAACCTACGAAGGAGACTTAAGAAAAACTAGGGGCATCCCGCTGACTGTGATCTCAAAAACAACAACAGTCAGGAAAAAATCAGGGATAATAAACCAAAAAAAGAGGTCACTACAGATCCTTGACCAATATGAAAAAATGTTGCAAAAATGACTGCCTTCCAATAAACTAAACTTGTCTGAACCATCACCAAAACGTCATTGGAGTTCGAACGTACAATTGACTGAGTTTAGGATTGAAGAACATCACGAAGAATGGATGGGTACAAATAAAATTTTAGCCTTTATCCTTTGTTTCTTAAACCGTGAACCAAGCCACGTTACAACCCTTCAAAAGTCATAATTGAAGCATGGGTTAATTCGAAAGCATACTGTTACAAAAGGTATCCTGACTCGGGTAAGGCTTTACTCTAAATCCTGAGTTGAATTTTCCTGCAAAAATTCTTTTATCTGCTAAAAACGCATTTTCAAAACTTCAAGACAAGCATAAACTTTGCATTATTTGAATATTACTGTTTGCATATGGCTATTTGTTTGATAATAGAGAAATTTACACGACAAATATCCAGTGAACAAAAAACCCTCTCAATGAGCAAATTCATTTCAAGTGGGAAGACACTTTCAATAACAGATCTTCTATAAACAAGGGGACATGATGTGTCACTATCCAACACACCCGGGGATGTCCAGTCGAGATTCCAAGAAATCTCTCAAGAAATGCTGAATATACCAGGGGCAAGTCTCCATCTGAATCACTTGGGACATTGAACGTGAATCCCAACAAAGGGTTACGTACAATCAAAAACTTCCTGGTAGTGCCACAAACACCTATTACTAGGGACAGTGACAAATCTCCCCCAAGATCCTGTTCATAGGATGACCCCCAACCAGGTTTTCAATCTCTGAAAACTCCTCCCCAACTGAGTTGATCTCAAGAATCCTCGAGGATTTCTGCCAAAAGAAGATGCCTCCCCAACAGATTGGCGACAAGGCTTATTTCCCAAATAAACTACAAATTACCTAGTTTGAGTTTACCTCTCCGATTGCCACAAATCAAGGGACCATAACTCCTCTCCCCAGCAGACTGCTTTACAACCCCCAGTAAGTTACTGCGAAGCTTGGAAACCGACCAGATACCAGTTAACTTTAGAAATTTTCTACAAAGCTTGGAATACGACCAGATAACAATTAATTTAATCTTCCCCAAAATAACTCCCCAGTAGAGCAACCGAGACTCCTGAACTCTTTTCCCCAAAATAGAGATCAACGCTCTCTACAGAGCCTTCTCAAGCAAAGCCAGCATTCCCTAACGGAGTTCTCCTCAAACAACAAAAACAGGAATCCCCAGCGGAAACATCCTAAAACAAGGTCTAGAGAGGTGCATACTCTTCGTCCCCAACGACAGTCTGAGATTCAGCCTCCCAAAACACCCCAACATTTGTCAAGGATTTATTTTCCAAGACAAAAATGCATTCCAACAACATTTCGCATTTCATGCATCATATCACATACATGAAAAATGCATATGGCACACTCTCATTTACTTTGAGAACATCATTACACCATGAATTTCATACATCATGAGATTGCATGCAGTTAACGTTTTGCCTTTTCAGGAAAAGGTCAATCAACAGATGGCTATCATCAACAATTTTCAACAGGTCCAAGATTAGTTTCCAAAGCAAGACAGAGCAACTACCTACGTGACCAGATGCAACTTTACACGGGATCATCATGAAGCAATCTTACATGGATTTATTCTTATCATGAAGCAATCTTACACGGGTTCCTTCTGACTTCCAAATGCAGCTTTACACGGGCTCATCATGAAGCAATCTTACATGGATTCTTTCTCATCATGAAGTTACCCTACCCAGGTTCCTTCTCACACACCCAGATGAAGTTTTACACGGACTCATCATGAAGCAACCCTACCCAGGTTCCTTCTTATTCCTAGATGCAGTTTTACACGGACTCATCATTGAAGCAGCCCTACCCAGGTTCCTTCTCATTCCTAGATGCAGTTTTACACGGACTCATCATGAAGCAACCCTACCCAGGTTCCTTCTCATTCCCAGATGAAGTTTTACACAGACTCATCATGAAGCAACCCTACCCAGGTTCCTTCTCCTTTCCAGATAAAGTTTTACACGAACTCATCATGAAGCAACCCTACCCAAGTTCCTTCCCATACATTTCCAGATATAGTTTCACACAGACTCATCATGAAGCAACCCTACCCAGGTTCCTTCTCTACATTTCCAAACGCAGTTTTACACAGGCTCATCCTGAAGCAGCCCTACCCAGGCTTCCCCCTCATATGTCTCATAAAGAATCCCTACACCGGCGACCAAAAGTCTTCTTCTGGATATATTCATTTCTTCCAGTTAATAACAGGCGAATCCAAGGCCTCTTCTGGCTAGATTTATCTCTTCCAGTTCAAAACAGGCAAAGGACATATATTATTTCAATATAAATCAACCAAAAGATTTATCCTGACATCTTCCACAGTCACTCTAGATGGAATATATAAGCCCATCTCTAACAACTTTCCATCATCTCTCCAAATGGCATCTTTAAGCTCATTCCCTACACAGTCAACTAACACATCATTGAGTGCAAATTTCTGGGCACTCTAGTGTTCAATCGTCTTCCACCTTCAAGTCACGAATGGCAGATCCGCCAATCTAACTCTTAAGGTATAAGAAGATTGAACATGGGCAGCTGTTGTACCCCAAAAATTTCCCTCTCATTTCTCAAAAAATCTCTCATAAGATCTCCATTGATTCAAGACTATACAAGGTTTGATCAGCTCAAGACACCTCCTCAACACTGCCAACTCAAAATTAGGGTTTGAGCTTGTACAAATATAATTGAACTTATAATGCCTTGTATGACCTTCATGGATTATTAGGAACCCTCAAGATTTCTCATGTCAAGTTTCAAGCTTTGGATCACATTTTTGCTCAGTCAGTTAATCAGTTGACCTAAAATCAACTATATTAGGGAAAAAGTCAACTGTGGTCAACCTACAGTCAAACTTCAAGATTTTGGATCCATATCAATATTATGAACTCATATATGTCAATTGATCAAGCAGGATCACAATTCCTCAAAGAAATTTAATCAGAACACCAAAAGGGCAAAATGGTCAAAATTAGGGTTTTGATTGAAGAAGGCTCAGTTCTTGACTTTTGACCAAGAAAATGACTTATTGGTTTAAGACATGATCTCAAGGATTCAAATGAACCATCTTGACCTAATTGCATAGTTTAAATCACCTCTCAAGATCATTGGATTGACAGATGAATTTCAGTCAACTGATGAAAAGTCAAATGTATACTAAAAAGTCAAACTTTGACTTTTTGATCAAAATCAAGTTTCAAAAATCATATTTTATCAAGACATGTCAAAATATGAAGTTTGTTCATCAAGAAATTGAAAATTCAAAGTTATCTTTGAAAAGTCAAAATTCTAGGACTTAGAAAAATTTTCTAAGTGTTGGAAAGTTAACATTTTTTCATAACTTTGTGCCAATTTACACCATGATGCAAGATGATTCAAGGAAAACTTCCAACATGAAAGTTGTAGATATCAATGAGTTCTAAAACATTGTAGGGCAGAACTTTTTCTATAAATTCTTGGATTTCAAGTTATGAATTTATGAAGACATGTCCATGATACTAAAAATACTTAGTGAAATTTTGAGTATTTTAGTCAGGATTTTGACCTAATTTCATGACAACTTTTCACCTAGTTCCAAATTGATTCTTCAAAAATGTCCAACATAAAAGTTGTAGAGGATGTTCCAAGCTTTTCAAAATGTCTGAGAACTTGAAGAGATCATTTTTGAGCTAGGAGATTCGAAGACTTGAAGTTGGCATGATAAACTTGAATTATAAGTCATTTTTGTGATGAACTCATAATCAAATCTCATAACCTTATCATTCAATCTCACTTTTCAGGCCATGTTGCCTTTAAATCTCCCCATAATTAAGTAATTACACAGACCCTAAGTGTATTACACAAGGATTTGATGTTTTGTCCAAGTCTTGATACCATTTATGGTTGAAATTGCAAAAAGTAACATATCCATTCTTGTAAAGCAAGTTTTTTCACAATGTCAATCCTTCTTGAGCCTCTCAATGGCTCCATCTGCGCACACTCAACCTAGCAACTCAAGAAGCATGTTTAAAGTGATTCAACCACTCTACATAGCTTGTACCACATATTGGGATTTTGGTTTTCCACTTTGCTTCAAAAATAAGCAAAAATACCATAACATGTGATCTTGGTAATCTGACCATCTCAAGTCTCCAAACCTTTTCCTATATATCAAGACACTCTTATGGAACCGAGGAGACGAATTTACAAGCCCTTAAACCCTCTCATATACTCTTAAACCCGAATTGGCCAAAAATTACCATTTTTAAGCTTTTGAAACCTTTATTTTGAAACTCGTCACTCTTGCAACTATTATCCAAAAAAATCATCTAAACACTTCATATATATCATATAGAAACTATCCATACCCTTGTTTTCCCACTGTAACATCATTTTCATCATCCACCATTTTAAAAATCCACCGTTGCAACTTGACTTGAGTATACCAATCCAGACACTTTCAAGGAAAAGTAAAAGTTGCAACATACTCACCAAGGTCCTAGGAAGTTAAAGCAATCATCATATTGCTTCTGTAAGTCGTGTAGAGGCCATTGAATTTTTGCATCAAGAGGTAAATTTTTCTAACTTTGAAATCTTGATACAAGCATCATTTTCACTTACTTTCAAAAGATAAAATGTAGATATCATGTCTATGAAGCTAACCATATCCTTAAATTTCATTTTAATTGACTGTGGGATGAGAATTTTGAAACTGAATTTTTTGGACATTTAGGTTTTCAATTTGGTATAGGTAGAAATTCGTTAGTTATAGTGGGAATAAATAAAAAATAATTAGATATTTGAAATCCTTGCGAAATTCTAAACAATTTTCATTTTTACATTTCTGAATTTGGTTGAGAAATGAGGAAGTTAGAGTTTTTTTGAAAAAAATGGAAAATATTGTTATTACCGTAACGGTTAGAGTGCAGGAGGAAGAAAAAGGAGGGCTTGGTCATTTTCAAATTTTTACATCTAATTTCATTTCAGTTTATAACAGATGTAATAGTCAGCCCAGTGGCAAGCGTGTTTCATGTCATTTCATATCCTAACAGCGTGGGTTCGAACCATAGTGAACCCCCTTTTTGCATATTTTGTGTTATTTTTATGATTTTTGTGATTTCAGGAAGCAATCTTCTCATATAATATCATGCAAGTACATGGTTGACAAGAAAACACACCTAGCCTAGTGGTATTTTTTGAGCCAACAACCTGAATATCTTGAGTTCAAGCCTTGGCAGGACCAAAACCTTGACTCATTTTACATTTTTAATAAACTTCAACAATTTATTTAACCCATCAAATTAACTCCTTTTGAACTAATTTTTCGCACATTACTAGTTTATTAGGTCTATTTTATGAATATATAAAAATCTCACCAAAAATATTTTTATTTTCATTATTCATGATTTATTCAAAGTAGCATCTTTTAGGTCTTTTTTTTTCTTTATTAAAAAAAAAACATTTTTCTTAACAAATTTCGTTTTTTGATTAAATTAATTTTTAACTTAGTTTTTGCTTTGACTTTCTTTTCTAATTAAATCAACTTAGAATTTAGGGATTTTAACTAATTAAATCATTTCCTTTTATTAGTTTAATTAAATCAAGATTTTTCATAAACAAAAAAAAACAATTTTCTTTTCCTTTCACATTGCTTTTATGTTTTTGCACATTTTATCTTGCAATATTCAATATGGTTGTAATAGTATAATTAGAACTTTATTGCTTTCATCCCCCATTTGTAAATTTGTATACCCCTTCCCCAAATGATGTAATAGCATAATAAATTTACTTTCCGCAATTTATCGCTTTCATATAAATGCTAGTAATTAAGATTTGTATGAGAAGATAAAAATCAACAAGTAGATAACCCTAATCAAATATTAAATGTATGAAAATCAAACACACTATTCACACATGCACCCATAAGGTTAACTCCACTTGTTGATTGATAAGAAGCCTTGACTTTCTTTTCTAATTAAATCAACTTAGAATTTAGGGATTTTAACTAATTAAATCATTTCCTTTTATTAGTTTAATTAAATCAAGATTTTTCATAAACAAAAAAAATAATTTTCTTTTCCTTTCACATTGCTTTTATGTTTTTGCACATTTTATCTTGCAATATTCAATATGGTTGTAATAGTATAATTAGAACTTTATTGCTTTCATCCCCCATTTGTAAATTTGTATACCCCTTCCCCAAATGATGTAATAGCATAGTAAATTTACTTTCCGCAATTTATCGCTTTCATATAAATGCTAGTAATTAGGATTTGTATGAGAATCAAACACACTATTCACACATGCACCCCTAAGGTTAACTCCACTTGTTGCCTAAAAAATGGTCATGTTATGCATGTGGGATGTCTTAGGAAAAACAATCAAAATACAAGATCATAGTCGCTCGATGACGCTTCAGATGTTGCCTTTCAAATGATCTTAGTCTCTCAAATATAAATGCTAAGATATCTCACAACGTTGCTATCATGACTATATGATGACATACGCCTGTCCCTTTATATTCAAAGATAAGGCTTCTTATCAATCAATGGTAAGATAACAATATCAAAGGAAAGGAGGAAATGAACAAAATATTTTTAATTAGGTAGAAATGTTCTTAGTTTCTTGCTCACTTCCAAACAAACACACACCAAACACTTTCAAAACAAACACCAAACACTTTCAAAACATGAAATATTTTCAAAAGTCCAACACTTTGTATACGTTCTTACAAAACAAGAACCATTACAAAGTTTTCCTAAACGAAGGCGCCTTTTCAAAAAATACTTTCAAAAACCACCACAAAGCATATTTTCAAACAAAAGCAAGTGATCTAGCAAGCAACTAAGAGCCCATAAATAACTATGGATTAAAAGGGTGCTAGCACCTTTCCTTTTCATAATCTACCCCCCGAGCTCAAGGAAATAATATCAAAGGTCTTTCCTGTTCTTTTCAGCCTTTCTTTATTATATAAAAGAAAAGCCGATGGCGACTCTTGCTAACCGCAACAATTGCGATAAAACACAAAACATCTTAAGTCAATTCTCCCACCGTATTACACTTACAACCACCCCTATCTCACCATAATTGATCAAGTGTGATGGTATCATTTTTTCAACCATGATGATATAGCGTTTACGTAGTAGTGGCTAAGTATAATCAATAGGTTCATGAGTTAGCCTAGCTAGTCACACCAAGTGGCTGCAAAGAGAGTACCTGGGGTACCTAAAGGGAACCATGTGACTTGACATAAAGGCTAGATTGATAGGATATTCAGATATTTATTGATGTGGTTACATAATTGATATAAAGAAGCACTTCATGCTATGTTTTCATGTACAATGAGACTGTCATTTTCGAGTGTACAAAAAACAAAAATTCTTGGTGATGATCATGATGCTTGGATTTAAAGGAAGAGACTTGAAGAAAAGAGAAATAAGACATTATATATATATATATATATATATATATATATATATATATATATATATATATATATATATATATATGAGGAAACATATATGATTGATGTATGTTTAGTATTATGAGAGAATGTTGTTTTATAACTCATAAATATAGCATTTCCACTTATATTATACATGTGCACATATATAATTCAGTGAAGTAGATACACTATATACATGCTCGAGTATTTAGTTCAGTGAAGCAGTTAACCTATATTTAGCAAAGTAGGTGCACATGTAGCAGATGTAATTAAATGGTTACAGAGTTAATATTAATGAGTAACAGAGTTGTTAGTAGAAAATTAATAATTAGCAGACAGTGTAATGGAATTGTTGGTAGCAGTGATATATGAAATTAATAGAAATTGATATCTAGCAAGGATAATTAGTAAATTGCAGAATTAATAACTAGTATAGTTTTAGTTGCAGAACTAGCAGTAAATAGCAGTAGTATTAGTATCCAAAATATATTAGCAGTAGAGATGACTTAAGTGGCAGGAAATTATAGTTTCACTAATTTAGCAGAAAACTATTAATGAGGCTTATGGCAGAATAATTTAGCAGAAGTATTTTAGTAGGATCGTGTTAATAATATTATTGTCATGTGTAAGTTGTTGTGTTGTTGTTATTAATTGTTGAAGTTGTAGTTAGTGGTGAGTTATTTTGTATTGCATCAATAATTGGCAATTATTAAGTTGTAGGTTTATGGTCAATGTTGAATTAAGTTGAATTATCATGTTGTAGGTTTATGGCCAATGTTGAATTAAGTTGAATTATTAAGTTGTAGGCCTATGGTCAGTGTTGAATTATTATTAAGTTGTTGTTGAATTGTCGTTAAGTTGTAGTTGAATTGTTATTGTTGTGTTGTTGTTGAATGGTTGATGTTGTAGTAGTTGTTGTCATATGCATAGCATAACAAGTTGGCCTGGATTGACAAAAATTTGAAGTTGAAGGCTTATGCCTTGTGTTGATGCCTCTATTAATTGGCAATTTCTAGGTTGGGAGTTCTGCTCCGTTGGTACTACATGCATATACATAATAACAAGTTGCATTTCACGTTGCATATTGAGTTGTTGTGTTGGTAAATTATTTATTATGTTTCGTTGATGTTTTCGTTGTGATTGACGTTGTTTAAAGTTGTGAAGTTATGATTTGGCATATACTAATTCTAATGTAATATTATCATACATCTGATTATATTGTTCAATATCTCACCCCTTCTATTTGAATGTTACCTCGATGTTAGTAACGTGCAGGTAATCTGATAAAGTCTCTTCATCACGTGGCCAGATATTGGCCACGTGTCACTCGTCATGAAGGTTACATAGGGAGTCTGATAAAGTCTTCCTCATCACGTGGTCAAAAATTAATCACGTGTCGCTCATCATGAAGGACACAAATAGAATATTTAGTGAGTTGCATGGATTTTGATATCTTCGTAAAATATTGAACTAATTTAATTTAAACAGTTTAATTTTTGTTAAATCTACGTTTAAGTGTTTTAGAAAATACTTATAAGTGGTCGATCGGGATGATGTTTGAATCGAAAAAATAACTAATAAATATTTACAAGTTAATTTTATTACTTAAAAGAAACTAATATCATATATTTTTATTTTATTTTTATACATTTAATTAAAACTAAACAAAAAAAAATTAAATCTAATTAACTAAGTAACTTAATAAAAATAAAAGTATGTCTTTTTCGTTTTTATAATTTTTTATTGTTTCTATGTTTCTAATATATCACTAAATAATATAAATTTTATTAACCTTTCATATCAAACGAAAATACTTATTTATTATTTAAAAGTTAAATAAAAAATTTATTACTAAAAGATGTCATATTTGACTTTTATGTATGAAGTTTGTTATATGTCAAGATATGTTCTACACAAGAATTTCACGGCATACGCATCATGGATGCTAGCAATTGCTAATTCTTTTTTTATTCCAATAATAACATACAAACTATGATATAGTAATAAGCATCTAACATTGGTTGCAATAATTTAGACATTATTATCTTCATGAATCAATGGAAAAACAACTCACCTTCTAGATGTCATGTCATTTCTTCTTTCCCCTAGCACTGTCAATAGTTGAGTCTTCTTCAGGTATTACAAATGGATCATTTGGATCCCTTCCAGGTCCCTCTATATTCTTTTTCTTCAAAGTCCTAAGTCTTTCACTCTTTCTACTTTGAGATTCAACAATCTTTGACTTTTTTCTTTGTGATATCATTATTTTCACCTGTTATTACAATATAAAGTTATCAAGATAAAGAAAAACATAACATGACAAATAAGTCTATCAGAACAAGTTATAAACTTATAGGGTCACTCATAGTTGGGTTGACAGGAGGTTTAGCAGGTTTTGATACCTTGGACATTTACCAATAAAGGTTTTGGGACCAGACCAATTATTCTTTGCATGACTAATATCAATTCTTAATGGTGCAATATCTAGTATATCATCATCATTCAACAATGCCTCTAATTCATCAGGATCTATACCACAATACATTCTCATTGCCTCATATGAGGTAACAAAAGTTTGTGAAAGATATACCCCAGGTTAAGTAGGTGTCACATCAGTTGGTGCAGGGTTTTCTTCAGGTTGAGTAGCCTGACTTATATTTCTTGCAGTTGGTGCTTGAGCCTCATTTCTCGCAGTAACCCGACTCTGATTTCCTGCAGTAGCCTTTGATTTCTTAGATGTGTCTCCTATTTTGGTTGTACCTTTTGGCCCGCCCTGCAACGAACATAATTCTAACAAGTCATTGAAAATTATATACGAGTTTCGAATATAGAGTTTGTGTTCAATTTGAGTTACTAATCCTTTTTTTGGATCCTGTAGTAGCCACATTTTTTGTTTGGCTTCATTGGGTGGGTGCAACGTCTCTTGGCTATTCACCTTCAACAACTGTTAGTTGTTTATTTTTCTTACATGTCCTTGTATTGTGTCCATATTCCAAGTAAGTCTTGCACTTGTGGCTTGTGTTTTTCCTTTTCCACCTTGTTTTACTTTCCTCATTTGGCTCTCTTCTTCTGAGTTTCTTTGGTCTACCAAGACCTCTCTTGTAACATGGTGGTAAGATGTCAAGGTGGGTAGTCCTTGGCCATTTGTTTTGGCCTTTAATGAGATATATATCTTCATTGTAATATGATACGTAAGTAAACTTATGGTAAAACTTGTGTACATACTTAATGGGATTATCTATCTTCCTATGTATGGCAGCCACAACATGTCTACATGGGATCCCAACCAAGTTCCAAAAGTTACAAGAACAAGTATGTTTTACCAAGTCTACAACATAAATATCTGTGAACATTACATGACTTACTTGAAATGTTAATCTACCTCCATATGTGGGTAGCCAATTAGCACTTTTTTCTATCTCCCCATCTAACATTCTAAGTGGTTTAGAAATGATCTCTCCTTTATAATTTTCTACCTTCTCCCTAAGAGTGGCAAACCCACCCATAAGATAGTTCCTAATCCAATCAAACATGTTAATTATAGGTTTATCCCTTTGCATTAAAATAGTAGAATTGAATGATTCACTTAGGTTGTTCATAAGAACATCACACTTAGAGTACAAGGGAAAGACATGTTTACACCACTTATTCTTGGGAATAGCATTTAGCCATTCAAAAGAATATGGACTTACCTCCTTAATCTGATGCATCTTATCCTCGTGAGTTTCAAAATAGGTTGCCTTTGCTGCAGCCATTATGAGATCTCTGTATAGTGTACCACCTCCAAACTTCTTCTTGAAGTTAGCATATAAATGCCTTAAGCAAAACCTATGTTCAAACTCAGGATATTCTTCCTCAAATACATTCACCAGTCCTTGCATATACATGAAAATATCATCAATAAGTAACATTAAACACTAAATTAACAAGTAACATTAAGCATACCTTTTAATGATCAGACATGAAGCACCAACTACTATTACAACCAATGTCTTCAAGAAGTAACTTAACAAACTAACTCCAAGAGTCCCTAGTTTCATTCTCCACAACCCTAAAGGCAAGTGAAAGATACTGGTCATTGGCATCCCTACTGACAGCTATCAACAAGGTTCCACCATATTTATTTTTTAGGTGACATCCATCTAACCCTATGAATGGTATACATCCAACCTTCAATGCTTTCTTTGTACCATCAAAGAACATGTAGCACCTTTCAAATCTAGGTGGAAAACCAGAAATGTTCAACTTAAATGTGTTTCCTTTGGATGCCCTCCTCAATTCAGCTCCATATGACCATAGCATACTATATTGCTTGGTCGAGTCCCCTTCAACAAATTTTCTAGCTAGATGCTTGCTTTGAAAGCCCCGCATCCAGTAATTTATGTAGCAAACCTCAATCTTACATCTGCTACAACTTCATTCAATTTCATACCTAAATTGTTCTTCAACTTGTCAACAATCACTCTAGATACCCAATCATCATTAGCATTCTTGTTGAAGAACTTTCTTCCATATTTGTGCTTCTGAAATAGAGTTTTGATCCTAAATTATGTTGTTCTCAAAATCTTGCTGCATAAAATTGTGTAATCACATTGGTTTTTATCCTTACAAACAACCCTACACCTTGTTCCATCACTTTTGGAAAACTTAACCTCCCTACCATTCAACACATTATGTTCCAGTATAGCCTTTTTAAATTGCTTCAGAGAAGAAAACTCCATTCCCACCTTGAATTTAAATTCTTTTCTTAGGTTTTCATCTTCATTAAACATTACCACTGAAGGCCTACCATCATCACTATCATCATCTGCCCCCACTATCAATCTCATTTGTGATATAATCATCATCAATTACATGTTCCTTTTCCATCTCAGTTGTAGTCATCCCTTTATGTATCCCTTGACCATTATCCATTTGACATGTTCCATCACCATTATCCACTGCACTTGTACCAGCACCGTTATCCACTCCATTGTTTAACCCTTGACTTATGTCTTCATCAAAATCGTGCATCCTCTCCTCTTCACGATCTTCAAAGTGTATACCATTCAAAGAGTCTTTAGATGATTCACTGTCCTCACCATCTTCATTTTTATAAACATTAACATGACCTTTTTCTTTCTCTTTTAACCTCTCCATATAAGTCTTCTCACCACTAGATAATCTTGCCTCTGTATATATCCCAACATCACACTTAGTCTCCTCAGCACACATAGCTAACTTTGTTGCATCCTCATCATTAACAAGGGTTTTTAGATCATTTTCAAGTGAACCAATTTCATACTTTCACTACATTTTCACATCTTCAGTTTTAAACAATGAATCTATACCCTTAATTAAGTAACATGCTTTAAAGTATGACCATAAATCAGGGTCTTACCCATATACAATGTAAACATCCCTGTGATACGGTGGGAGAACTGACTTGAGGTTTTGCGTTTGTGTTTGCAAATGTTTCAGTTAAGCAAGAGTCGCCACCGACTTTTTATTTTATCCTAAGGAAAGGTCAAAAATCACAGGAAAGACCTTTGAGATGTTTTCTTGGGTTCGGGGAGTAGATTATGAAAAGGGAAGGTGCAAGCACCCTTTTCATCCATGGTTATCCATGGGCTCTTAGTTACTTGTTTAGATCACTTGCTTTTGCTTTTCAATTGTTTAAAATGGTGCTTTGTGTGTGGTTTTGAAAGATGTTTTGAAAAGAGGCCATTGTTGTGGCAACCTTTGTAATGATTCTTGTTTGAATGTATACAAAGGTGTTTTTGTCTTTTGAAAAGATTTCAATGTTTGAAAGTTTGATTTGGGAAATGTTTTGAAATTGTGTTGTGAGGTGTGTTTGAAAATAGCAAGGATGTTTTTTGCAAGCTTTTGATCAAGTAACTAAGAGCTATCTACCCTATTTTACTCAAAGATCCTTCCTAATGTTTTTAACCCTTTTGACAGTGTTGTTTCACCATTGCATTTGGTGAACAACCTTGTGTTAGGATGTTAAACGGGACAGGCGCGGGTCATCGTATAGACCATGATAGCAATTGTGTCAAGTATCTTTGGCAATTTTGAGGGACTTGATCATTTTTGTTTAGGAAACCAAGATAGCGTCATCGAGGGACTATGATCTTTTGTTTTGTTTTTGTTTTGCCAAAGTACCCAACATGCATACCATGGCCCATTTTTGAAGGCAACAAGTGGATTGTAACCCAAGGGGTGAAAGTGTGCATTGTGTTTGATTTTCATGCATTTTTATCTTTGATTAGGTCAAACTATTTGTTGATTTTGATTTCGCATACAAACCCTAGTTCTCTAATCATGGCCTAATTGAAAGCGTAAAGTGCGAGAATTTAAATTCTAAGCTTTACAACATGATTATGGGGATGTGGATACAATTTTGAATAGGGGATATTTGACAAGAAATATAAACCCTAGTTTACTATTACATCCAAATTGAATCACAATGCATAAATATTTAAATGGACAATATTAGATAAATAAAAAAAAATCAAATAAATATGAATTATGCAAAAAAAGGTTTTTGTTTGTTTAAGTATGTAAAATTATTTTTGATATAAAAAAGTATAAAGAAATAAATAATAAAAAAAGATTAATTTTATTTGTTTTAAGGGTAAACCCTAATTTCTTTAAGAAAATAAAAAACTATATTATTTATATACAAAAAAAATATTAATATGTGTAAAAATGAAATATACTTAAAAAAGGGTAATTTTTAGTATAAATAATAATAAAAATAAAAATATAATATTTTTGTATTTTTATTCTAAGTATTTAATAAAATAAAAGTATATATATATATATATATATATATATATATATATATATATATATATATATATATATATATATATATATATATATATATATATATATATATATATATATATATATATATATATTAAATATGTATAACATAAAATAAAATATGTACAAAAATAAATTATATTTTAAATAATATTTTCAGTGTGAATAAAAATAAGAAATAAAAATAAAAGTATAATTTACATATTATTTTCAAGTTTAAGTAAATAATACAAAAGTATTTAAAATGTTTTCTATATTAGAAAAATTGAAATAAAATGCTAAATAAATGTAAAAAATTATGAAAATATTTTTTAAGCATTTTTTATATTTGGAAATAAACAAACAAAATCAGAAAAGAAAACAAAAATGCAAAAATGTAAAAATACAAGAAATTGGGCCACGAGGTGTAAAACTGAAAATGGGAGGTGTTAGAAGCAAGCCAGGCCAAGCCCAGCCCAAGACAACTTCATCTTCTTCCTCCAGATTGAAAAACGCGCGCGCGCCTGGTTCAAATTCTAGATCATGTATACACGATCTTTTGCAAAAACTCACAACATCAAACTTATAGAGAATTTCAATACGATTCTAACCATATAAACAACTAATCCTAACTCTCAAAGAACGGAGAAAATTTCTCTGGCCCTAAAATATGACCTAGTTTTTTCAGCATATTCATGGATGAAATTCTCCTAGCACATTTAATATAAATGAAAGCTGAGCATATGTATGGCTTCCTAGCAATGAACACTACATTTTTCATTCACAAACCTAAGGCTAAATGTTCCTAAATAGAGAGATAGAAAGTGAAGAAAAACCTGTTTCAGTTGGATTCGTGTAGAGCAATGCAGTGCTTCTCAACAATTTTTGAGATTCCTGGTAGCTTGCCTGAACTTCACTTGATCTTTTCCAATAGCTAGCTTGCCTTGAATATCCCTGAATCAACCTATAGAACTCAACCTGCACAAGCTTGAAATGGAAATCGTGAACACTGTAAATGGAGTTACAGTTGGAAATAGAGGTTTGGGATATCTTGAGTGAGTTGAATGGAAGGTGTTTGAAGCAAAAAAGGGAAAAACGCATGAGCCAAATGAGTTATGGCACTCAAGTTGCAACACCTGCCCTGTTTTGCCAAAGAAGTTTGATTTCTGGCTATGAGGTGCTTAGGGGCTCAAACACTCGTGTATCTTGCTCAAAGGGTTGTGTGAAAGTTGTTTGAAATGTTTGTGTAAGTTCACAATGGTTGGTTTGCAAGTTCTCAAGTGTTTTGCAAGTTTCTTGTTTTTGAAGTAAGAAATGGGAAGTTGTGTTCATAGGCCTGTACAAGCCATCAAATATGCTGCATACAATCCTCTTGGTCCCTGCAATTTGTGGATTTTATTTGGCTTCTGAGATCTTGGCCCTATGCTCAAAGATCATGGTTTGACATAAGCACACTTTTGCAAAAATGGGAATTTGCCTTTTTCTACTTAGGGATTAGTTTTGTGTACAATGTCCAAATGACCAAGATAATGTATTAGCCTAATTTATTTGCATTAAATTAAGGAGTGTGAAGTGGTTTAGAGGCCTGCAAACTAGTACGAGGCATGCTGGTTTGAAAATGCCACTTGAGTGAACATGAATTTGCCATGGATACAAAGTGAGTTTTTGCCAACTTCAAGCATTCGATTCTCCCTAACCACAAATGTGTTTGAGGAGTTATTGGAAAATTTGGAAAGCTTACAACATGCTCTATAATCCATATTTGAAATGCAACTTGAGACTCTAAGTGGAACTATGTGAAAAATGGCTAAGAAGATAGGTCAAAATCCTGCCTAAACTAGGGCAAAATTTCACTAAGTTAAAAGTTTTAGGGACCCTTGTTCCAAAAATCATAACTTGAGATCCAAGCTTCTTTTGAGAAAACTTTTTGAATCAAAGTTGTAGACTTTGTGGAGGACTACAACTTTCATGTTGTAAGTTTTGTTTGAACCCATTTGCATCATGGTGAAAATGTGGGACAAAGTTAGGAAAAAATAAGAAAATTTCATAACTTAGAAAAATTCTAAGTTATGAAAATTTTCAATTTCAAACCCTAATTTGCAATTTTGGGTTTCTTGATGAACAAGTTTCACAATTTGACATATCTTGATGAAAAATGACCCTTGGCACTTAATTTTGACCAAAAAGTCAAAGTTTGACTTTTCAGTGTACAGTCAAATTTTGATCAGTTGACTGAAAAATTCATCTGTCAATCCCATGCATTTGAGATCTTTTGAACTTGTTGAATAAGTCAAGATGATGCCATTGAGTCCTTGAGTCCTTGGTTGAACTTGAATTGCCATTGTCTAGGTCAAAAGGTCAGAAATTGCCTTTGTAAAGTCAAAACCCTAAAAATGACCATTTTACCCTTTTGGTGATTTGATCAAATTTCTTGTGGAATTGTGGTCCAAACTTGATCAAATGGTTCATATGAGTTCATAATGTTGATGTGGGTCAAAATTCATGAGGTTTGACTGTAAATTGGCCATAGTTGACTTTTTCCCCAATATAGCTGATTTCTAGGTCAACTGTCCAATTGACTGGGCAAAAATTTGATTCAAGGCTTGAAACTTGGTATGGAAAAACTTATGAGTCCAACATGAAGTATGAAAGTCATTTTGGGCATTGTAAGTCAAAAAATCCCTGTGCAAACTCAAACCCTAATTTAGGTCAACAGTGCAAGGAGGTGTCTTGAGCAGAGCCAACCCTAGCTTGATCTTGAGTTCCAAGAGCCTTGTAATGAGAAATGTTGATAAAATGAGAGGGCAAATTTTGGGGTACAACAGTTTCCCCTGTTCAATCTTCTTGAACCTGAAGAGTTAGATTGGCAAGTTTGCCTTTTGCGACTCGAAGGTAAAAGAGGATTGGACACTAGAGTGCCCGTAAATTTGCACTTGCCAAAAATGTAGCGGAGGGAATGGGCTTAAAGATGCCATTTGGAGATGGTAGAATCTCGCTGGAGATGGGCTTAAAGATGCCATCCAAAATTGTTTGTTGAAAATCAGGAGAATGGACGTCAGAATGGTATTTATATTTGGAACGTATTTGTGTTGTATCTGGAGATGGGGTTTGTATGAGCAAGGGAATGACTTCTGTGTCTAGAGCGTATCCGAGCTGTAACTGTATTTGATTCTTGAATGAATATCAGAATGACTGCCGTGTCTGGAGTGTATCTGTATTCTGAATGGGTGACAGAGAAACATTTGTGTATGGAGCATCTATATGCTGGGGATAAATTCTGAATGAGTGACAAAATGGCAACCATGTCTGGAGCGTATCTGGACTGTATCTGAAGTTGAGATCTGTATGAATAGCAGAATGACTTCCGTGTTTGGAGTGTATCTGTACTGTAACTAGGATCCGGACAAGTGACAGAATGACTTCCGTTTCTGGAGTGTATCTGAACTTGAAGTTGACAGTTGAATCTGAATGAGAAATAGAATGGCTTCCGTGTCTGGAGCGTATCTAGTCTGTATCTGATTGCTGGAGTCTGAATGAGTAGTAGAATGAACGGCGTGTATGGGGTGTATCCATACTGTATCTTGACTTAAAATTCTGAATGAGTAATAGAATGACCGCCGTGTCTGGGGTGTATCCATACTGTATCTGAAATCTCTGATTAGTTGTTAACGATAACTTTTTAATCTTATCCTGACAAGGGTAGAATGTTAGCTAAAGCACAAAGTTATATTGCATGATATGTATGATGTAATAAAATATGTTCTATTAATGAATGTAATGGATGTAATGGATGTGCATGTAAGCTGAGTAGTTGTCTTGCTGAGGAAAATAAATCCTTGACAACTGGAGATAATGAAATCTTTGACTGCTGCCGGAGAGAGTAAATCCTTGACTGATGCTGGGGATTCCAAAAATCTTTGATTTTTGAGAATGAGAACGCCTGGGACCACTACTGGGGATTGAAAATCTTTGGTGACTTGTGGGGATTAACAAGAGTTTTGACAGCTTCTGCGGGGAATGAGAATCCTTCATGACTTTCCTAGGGAAGTAAGGAGAAATACGACGACCTCTACTGGGGAATTAAAACTTGGAAGGCTTCAAATGGAAAAACAGGAACTAGAATCTTCGTTTTGTTGGGAAAATAACTCTGTGGGGAGAGTGTTTGTTCTTCCGGGGAAATCAGGAGTTTGGGTTGTATGCCAATCTACTGGATAATTATCCTAGTTGGGGATAAAACAAAAAAAGTTAACTGTTATCTGGTTGATTCTCAGACTTTTAAGATAACCTGCTGGGGAAGACTGAATGGTTCCCGCTGGGGATTGATAGTTGGAAGTTTGACTCCGTTGGGGAAGAAGGTTTCATCTTCGCTGAGGGTTCGTAGTTCAAAGTTTTCGAGCTCCACTGGGGATCGGGAGTTTAGAGACTTAACTCTGATGGGAATTTTAAAATTTAACTCCGTTGGGGATATGTACCTCAAGGTTTTAGCTTTGTTGAGGATCTGAATGACATACTGCAGGGGATTTCTTCTGGAATAGCCTAAAGATGTTTTCCTATACTTTCGACCTACCGGTAATTATCCTTTCTCATTTTGTTTTATTTGTAAGAAATGATTATATTCAAATGCATATGCTTATTTAACAAACCATTGGACGTTTTCAAATAAAACATAAGTGTAAAAAGAAAGGAAAGGCAAGCAAATTTATGCACTTTGAAGTATTCCTGTATTAATTTTTGTAAGTATCTTTGTACAAAGGAGACAGACATCCTAGTAAGAGAATGTTGTCGAAAAATTGAGAAAAAATTTATACAACAAAAAAGATGGCTATGTGTAACAATTCCATGGGGTTCCCATTCTGCTATAGCCTTCACAACTCTGAGTATCTTGTCCATTCATTGCTTCGTCCGCGGATGATTGGATTGATCAGAAGCTTGGAGCTTGTTGGTGAAGAGATTGTCCTTAAAGTGATCCGACGAGACATAGTCATACGCTTTAATTCCCTAACTTTTGCCTGGACCTCCCTTTCGGGTTTTCAGTCCACTGGGAAACCCTTTTTTGCCCAAGTCTCCTTTTCGGGTTTTCAACTTGCCGGGTGTACAAATTTTTTTGGTTTTATCCCTAATTTTTTCCTGAACCGCCCTTTCGGGTTTTCGATTCACCGGGATGCCCATTTTTGCCCAAGTCTCCCTTTCAGGTTTTCAACTTGTCGGATCATTTTATGCGTAGTATCTTTTGATTATGTCTGCGTTCGCAGGATGCGGCAGGTCGTCGCCATCCATGGTGGTCAAAATCATTGCCCCACCAGAAAAGATGTTCTTGATCATAAATGGTCCTTCGTAAGTAGGAGTCCACTTTGCCTTGGGATTACTTTGCGGCAAGATGATCCGCTTGATTACAAGATCTCCGACTTGATATACCTGACGTCTGACCTTCTTGTTGAAAGCATTGATCATCCGTTTCTGATACGTCTGACCATGACAAACAACAGTAAGTCGCTTCTCGTCGATCAAATTAAGTTGGTCAAGCCGGGTCTGAATCCAATCATCTTCACTCAAACCAGTATCCTTCATGATCCTCAAGGAAGGAATCTGAACTTCCATAGGTAAAACAGCCTCCATGCCATATACCAAAGAAAAGGGGGTTGCCCCTGTTGAAGTACGCGTCGTGGTACGATATCCATGCAGAGCAAATGGTAACATCTCATGCCAGTCCTTGTAGGTGAATGTCATCTTAAGAATGATCTTCTTAATATTTTTGTTCGCATCTTCAACAACACCGTTCATCTTTGGCCGATAGGGAGATGAATTGTGATGTTGAATCTTGAATTGCTCGCACAGAGCGATGATTACAGTGTTATTCAGATTTGTACCGTTGTCTGTGATGATCCTGTCGGGGATACCATACCGACATATGAGGTTCTGCTTGATGAAGCGGGCAACCACATTCTTTGTAACTGAGGCGTAGGAAGATACTTCGACCCACTTAGTAAAATAATCAATAGCGACCAAGATGAAATGATGTCCATTAGATGCTGTGGTCTTGATCTCTCCAATCATGTCGATTCCCCACATTGCGAATGGCCAAGGAGCTGTTAGAACGTTGAGAGGAACAGGAGGAATATGTACCTTGTCAGCATAGACTTGGCATTTGTGACAAGTACGGGAATGTTGATGACAATCAGCTTCTGTGGTAGACCAGTAGTAGCCTGCCCTTAGAATCTTCTTAGCCATCGTATATCCGCTCAAGTGGGTGCCAAATGTGCCACTGTGTATTTCGGTCATGATCAACTCTGCTTCAACCTTGTCCACACAACAAAGTAGAACACAATCATGGTTGCGCTTATAAAGGATACCATTGCTCAGGAAGAACTTGGTAGCAAATCTCCTTAAGAACTTTTTGTCATTGACGGAAGCTCCTTCAGGGTATTCTCGAGTCTGGAGATATCTTTTGATTTCATGAAACCAGGGTTGTTCCACTACTTCTTCGGTATTAATCTCATGACAGTGTGCAGGTTCGTCCATTCGCTCGATGGTGATTTGGGGAGCCTCATTATCCCAGTTGAGTTTAAACATGGAAGACATTGTAGCCAGAGCATCCGCTAGCTGATTTTCTTCTCGCGGGAAGTGCTCGAAAGTAATCTGCTCGAAATGAGGCAACAATGTCAAGACATGTTCTTTGTATGGGATAAGATTAGGATGTCTAGTGTCCCACTCTACTTTGATTTGACTGATAACCAAAGCTGAGTCCCCAAATACGACCAAAGATTTGATTCCCAAGTCCATTGCAGCCTTGAGACCAAAGATGCAAGCTTCATACCCGGCCATGTTGTTGGTGCAGCTGAAGCAGAGTCTAGCAGTAAAAGGTGTGTGGCAACCTTCCGGAGAAATAAGTACTGCACTGATACCGTTGCCAAGTGCATTTGAAGCACCATCAAAGTACAGGGTCCATCGAGATCCTTGTTTAGGTCCATCATACGGTCCGTTACCTTCAATGTTGTCCAATGTCATGATGTCCTCGTCAGGGAAGTCAAATCTCATAGATTGGTAATCTTCGACGGCTTGATGAGCTAGATGGCCAGCTAGTACACTCCCCTTTATAACTTTTTGGGTTTTGTACTGGATATCATACTCAGTCAGGATCATTTGCCATCTAGTGATTCTTCCAGATAAAGCAGGCTTCTCGAAGATATACTTAATCAGATCCATTTTAGAAATCAGCAAAGTGGTATGTGTCAACATGTACTGCCTTAGCCGGTGAGCAGCCCATACCAAAGCGCAACAAGTTTTCTCGAGCAGTGAGTAGCGAGTCTCACAGTCGGTAAACTTTTTGCTAAGATAATAAATGGCATGCTCTTTTCGGCCAGACTCGTCATGTTGGCCTAGTACGCACCCTATTGAGTTATCCAAAATAGTCAGATACATGATTAACGACCTTCCTTCGACGGGTGGCATCAAGATAGGAGGTTCCAGCAAATACTCCTTGATCTTATCAAAAGCAACTTGACAATCATTGTTCCATTCAACCACCTGATCTTTCTTCAACAGCTTGAAGATTGGCTCACATGTAGATGTTAGGTGAGAGATGAACCTTGCAATATAGTTTAAGCGTCCCAAGAAACCTCTAACCTCCTTTTCAGTGCGGGGGGCAGGCATTTCTTGTATATCTTTGACTTTATCAGGATCAACTTCAATGCCTTTGTTGGTGACGATAAATCCCAAAAGTTTACCAGACCTGACTCCAAAAGTGCACTTGCTAGGGTTCGGTCTGAGCTTATATTCCTTCAATCTGACAAACAGCTTTTGCAGATGATCAAGGTGTTCTTCTTCTGTCTGTGAACGGGCTATCATGTCGTCTACATAGACTTCGATCTCATGATGTATCATATCATGAAACAGAGCTACCATGGCTCGATGATAGGTTGCCCCGACATTCTTCAGTCTGAATGGAATCACTTTGTAGCAGAAGGTACCCCACTGCATAACAAAAGTAGTCTTCTCCATGTCCCCGGGGACCATTTTGATCTGGTTGTATCCCGAGAATCCATCCATGAAGGAAAATACCTTATGTTGAGCTGTATTGTCAACCAAGATGTCAATGTGTGGTAGTGGAAAATCATCTTTAGGGCTAGCCCTGTTTAAGTCCCGATAGTCCACACACATTCTGACTTTGCTGTCCTTTTTAGGCACGGGCACGATGTTAGCAACCCATTAGGATATGAAGTAACAGCCAGAAAACCAGCATTGAATTGCTTCATCACCTCAGCTTTGATCTTTTCAGACATGACGGGCCTCATTCTGCGGACCTTTTGTTTGATCGGTGGACAGTCTTCTCTTGTAGGGAGACGGTGAACCATAATATTTGTGTCGAGTCCCGGCATGTCTTCGTAGGACCAGGCGAAGATTTCAACGTATTCATTCAGCAGCTGAACTAGACGTTCTTTGACACTTGGCTCCAGGTTGGCACCCATCTTAACCTCTTTCTTGTCTTCCTCTGTTCACATATTGATGGTTTCTAGCAACTCTTCATGGGGCAGAATAGCCCTCTCTTCTTGTTGCAAAAGTCTGGCTAACTCTCCAGGCACTTCACAGTCTTCATCACCTTCGTACTCGGCATGATTGACCAAATCTTCAGAGTCACCGAAGGCTAAAGCAGAATAGTCGCCCATGGAATCCGGAGTGGATGGGTACCTGCATTTTGTGAGTGTGGGTGTGTGTAAGGGATAGTCGTCCTTAAACAAAACAAAATGTAAAAGGAAAGAAAATGAACACAACAGTTTATAGATGAAAACGTCCAATGATTCACTTAAAAATGGCATATGATAATGAAGAAATCAAGCCCTTACAAATGGACCTATATGCCCCGGGTAAGGCATAAGGTGATAATAGTGTACGAATTGTTTAATTATTACAGACCAAAATAGGAAATTGTTCAAAGATAAATTACTGGTTGATGAAAGTAATGGGAATGAAGTCTTTCGCTTCCCAGTTGCTTAATCCTCCTTCAACGGTTGGAAAGATCCAATCTTCAAAGTTGTCTTCTTCATCAACATATTCTAAGGCATTAATTCCATGGTGAGTGATTTTTATGGGTGGTCCTCTGGCCCGGGAGCGACGCACAGCTTTCTGGCCAGCAGCAATAAAACCTAGTCCAAACTTGTCCATCTTGTGAGAAAAATCAGGCAGTTGCCTCCACATTATACTCCTTCCTTCTTTGATTACAACCTCCACATCTTTGAGGGATGCCATCCTAGACACAGGCTTGGAAATGATAGGCACATCTGCCATTGTCTTTGCAACCGCGACTTCAAGAGGAACCTCTTCAAAATGTTGGAAAGGCGTTTCTATGAATTCGCCATCCAACTCCACATAGCGGAAGGAGTTGAGGTGACTTATCATGTACTCTTCCTCACCGTGAACCGTTATGATCTTTCCCTGGACTGGGTACTTTAGCATTTGGTGTAGAGAAGAGGTAACTGCCCCAGCATATTAGATCCATGGCCTTTCCAACAAGCATGAATATGAAGGACGAATGTCCATCACATAGAAAGTAAAGTTGAAAATTTATGTGCCCACTTTGATTGGAATGTCCACTTCTCCGTGAACCATCCTCTTAGAACCGTCGAAGGCTCTAACAACGATGTTAATGGGCTTTAGGGTCAAACCTTCACAGTCCAATATGTCTAACGCCTTTTTCGGTAGAACATTTAAAGATGAACCAGTGTCAACCAGAACATGGGCAAGTGTGGTCCCTCTGCATTCCACCGAGACATGCAGCGCGTCGTTGTGCTTCCTTCCCTTAGGAGTCAAATCAGCATCAGAAAAACCAAGGCCATTATCGGCAGTAAGGCTAGCCATGCACTTTTGAAACTGGTCAGCAGAAGTTTCTTGAGGCACGTGTGCCGTCTTTAGAAATTTGATTAAGGCCTTAGCATGAGCCTCAGAGCAGAGTAGGAGAGCCAGCATGGAGATTTTGGAAGGGGTCTGCCCTAGCTGCTCCACGACATCGTAGTCGCTCTTCTTGATTATCTTTAAGATTTATTCCATATCTTTCTGGGTGGTCTCGAGGATTACCATAGTCTGAGCCTTCGTCCTGACAAGCGCTTCTAGTATCCCCTTACCTTTAGTAGCAACATCAGAGGGTCTAACTTCAGGAACATCAAGTTCTTCAATTACCGGGCTTTGCACATATGGCTTAACAGGTACAGAAACTCTCGAGGGTCCGAAGACTGCTTGTGGAGGAGCAATCTCCGGAGAAAAGATCCTCCCGCTGTGAGTTATCTTGCTCGTTCCTGCAATATTCCCTATATCATGGGTTTCATCATCGGGATTCTCTTGGAATGATTCAATCTACTTGATACCATGGTAGAAGATTTCTCCTCCGTAGTTCCATGGTATCGTCTTGTTAGATTTATACGGGACAAGCCCCGACATGGTGATTTTCAACGACACAAACTTAGGATCAGGCGTGATCTTAACAGGCCTTTTGCAGGTCTTGGAAAGATCGTCGAAGATGGTTATTATAGCAATGTCATTGGTTGGAGTATCAAAAGTAATAGGAGTAACATGAGTGATAGTATCAACAAGAGTCTTTTGAAAGAGGATCTCTTGGGTATCCATCAGGCGTTGGATGCCTGATTTCAACAGTGGGCAGTCAGCTTGCAAGTTTGAACATAAGTAACAGTCTTTTCCACAGCCTGGGAATATCCCGACTTTCATCAAATTCACTTTAATTACTGGTAACGGAGTCATTAATTCATTAACAGTGGTGACATGAAGATCTTCCATAACGGCATGGACATTATGACCGTGCTTCAGCATTGGGGCAGAAATCACATTTGGCTTTTCGAGCGCATCAAATTCTACCTCCTTGGCATCTATTAAGTCTTGGATCTTGTTTTATAGAGCCTAACAGTTGTTGGTATCATGCCCTACACTGTCAGAGTGGTATGCACATTTTACATTGGTGTGATAATAAGGAGAAGAGGTATTAGGGTTTTTCGGCGCTTCCTTCAAGTTGGTGAGGTTCAGCTTTAACAGATGAGGGAGGACTTGAGCCGGTGTCATATTGATTCGAGTGAATTGCCGTTGTGGCCTTTCTACCCTTTGCTGATTAGCTCTTGGTTGATTGCTACGAGGTTGATTGGTTGAAGAGTTTTGGATCATCACAGCCCCCACCGTTGATCGGTGCTCTGTTCTTCCTTGGTTTCTCTGGTTGTGAACAGCAGAAACTTCCTTCTTAGCTGGGAAGGTCTTCTTAATGACAGTGGAAGCGGAGGCATCCTTCTAAATTTTACCACTTTTAATGCCAGCTTCGACCCTTTCCCCGGTCAGAATTAATTCGGTGAATCCTGCAGATGAACTCCCGATTAAATGATTGAAGAATGGACTTGACAGAGTCCCTAAAAACATGTCAACCAGCTCTCTATCCGACAATGGTGGCTGCACCCTTCCAGCCAAATCCCGCCACTTATGGGCATACTCCTTAAATCCCTCATTAGAGGCCATACCCATACTCTGTAGTTGAGTACGAGTAGGCGTTAAATCTGCATTATATTGGTATTGTCGGTAGAAAGCAGCAGCTAAATCTTCCCAGTTATGAACATCCGATCTCTCAAGTTGATAGAACCAGTCCAATTATGTACCCGACAAGCTATCTTGGAAAAAATGGACCCAAAGATCCTTATCAGATGAGTGGGGTTGGATCTTTCTGACGTAGGACCTCAGATGCATCTTTGGACAGGACAGACAGTCATACTTAGCAAAAGCAGGTACTTTGAACTTGGGAGAAATGATGATCCCAGCGACCAACCCTAGTTCTTCGAAATCTAACCCGGGAACCCTTTGCAACTCCATGGCTGCCAACCGATCCTCAAGATTTTTATACTTATCATCTGCTGGGGGATATTGTTTTTCGGAGTAATCTTCATCCTCTTCCTCTTCTTCCTCTTCAACTTCAGATTCAGAAGGCATCGCAACTCCTTTTCCTTTACCAACCCCTTCACTAGATGTCGAGGGGAATTCGAGAACCTTTCTAGCCTGGTTTTCAAACCTTCTTCCCATAGTGGCCATACCGGTCCTTTTCTTCTTTTTCTCTTTATCTTTCTCCAACAGTGCTTTAAGGTCCTCTTGACCCTTTGCTAAGGTCATGAGGAGTTGCTGGAATTGTGAATTCTGTGCTTGCAGATCCTTAACCGTCTGCTCTAAATCCATCTTGCTGAAATAAACAGCAGAGAGATAAGGAAACCTGGTGCGAAGACCTGTTTATGCATATGATGAATGATATGTTATTCATGTATTACATTCAAGGATTCATAAATTCAACTTTGTTGCAAACAAAAAGAACACACGTCATATTAAGAAGAAATTTGTTAGTACATAAATGCCCCATGGGCAAAATATTACAAAATTCTTAATGTAAAAAGACATTGCGCATCCTCTTTGGCGCAATGTAAGTGTTGAGAGTTTCCTCCTCATGAAGTCGGCGGGTAAGCTCCAAAACCTTCTTCTCACTGGCATAGAAGCTAGCTTCAAAAGTATTTCGTTCTTCCTTGAGCTGGATCCAACTCTTTTGTAATTCTTCCAATGATGTTGGCATGTCTGGATGTAGGAGGGTGTATAGAACCTCTCCTTCCATGACAGGCTCTTTGATCACGGGGAGAATGTGTGGGTAAGGCATCGTAAGACTCTGGGCGCGGGTTCGTACCCACTTGAGATAAGGCTCAAGAGGGATGGAATTCTTGTGCCCAAGTGTCTTACTATCCACCTTGTTAGGCATCCTCCAAGCTCGGATAAACCTTTATCAAAGTCCTTGAGCGTCATTGTCGAAGTCAAAAACCAAGTCAGGGATCAGCATTACATGAGGGCCATCCCTCCGAGCATATCCAAATTGCCTTAGAGCTAAACAAGGGTTGTAAGTAATGCCTCCCCTAATGCCAAGTAGTGGGGCATTAGGGAACTCTCCATAACGATCAATGATGATGACATTTTCTCTAGACCGAGAACACCAATGAACATCAGAATGTGTGAGGGTCATCAATCATTGTGACCACCTTAAACCCTGCTCGTTCTTCAAAACTGTTTGGGGAAGGTGAGAAATAAACCACCTTTTTAGAAGAGGAGTACAACACATGAGAACACCTCTTTTCCTCATTGTTCGTGTGTGAAATGAGTGTAGGATGTCCCCAAGCAATGTAGGCACAGGATTCCGAGACATGAAAATCTTGACAACGTTCACATCTATAAGCTGATCAAGATTTGGGAACAAGACCAACCCATAGATGAGAAGTGCTACAATCTCCTCAAAAGCTTGTAGATCTAGATAATTCCAGCAGTCTTGTGCCTTCTCAAACAGAAACTTTGCCAAGAAACCCTTGACACCACTTCTGGTTTCCCAATGACCTTTGATATCAGATGGTTGCAAGTGTAAGGCTTGAGCAACATCTTCAGGCTTTGGTTCTCTTTCCGTACCGTTGTAGGGTAGTTGATGAAGAATAGGAATCCTCATGAGTTGAGAAAATTCCTCCAAAGTAGGTACTAGTTGGTAATCAGGGAATGTGAAACAATGGTGTAGGGGGTCAAAGAACTGGAAGAGAACTTTCACCATGTCTTCTTCAATGTTGGAGTTGACCAAGTTGAGAAGTCTACCATGTCTTTCATTGAAGAGAGAATTCTCTGGAATCTTGGAAGTAAGCTCATTGAGTTGAGGAGGGATTCTCACAAGGTCGACTTGAATTGTTTTTCTGCGAAGAGATTCCATGACCTACAAAACGAGAACAAAGATGAAGATCTAAACCCTTGAAATGGTTAGTGGATGCATATGATGCTTTATGATGTTCATGATGTATGCACAAGTATATGTACAAACAAGTCACACAAAACCCTAGTTTCAGGCTTGCATGAGGTTCCATAGGTAAGTACCCTCTTGAAGTCAGTTGGCTCAACCTGTCCTATAAATAATAACCGGGTTCTAAGGAGCTCAATATCACCGAATTATTTTCTCTGTTCATTGTTTTGGTTTATCCACTTAACTGGAAACCAAAATATTCCAAGAAAATAACCCTCAATGAGTGTAGTATCGAGTATCTACCAACTTCGGACTGCACCAAAGCCGGTTATCTCACTACCCCTAATAAGGCCAAGATGGTCAAGTAAGGTTCTAAGAGTTCATTAGTGCTTCGTGACATCACTCAGCGGCCCCGTATTCTCTTTGATTGACTCAAAGGCTACCGGTACCCACAAATATGTTGCACTAATATAGCTATTGCTTCAACCATGTCGGTATACCCCGTACAGTTTCCACAACGTATTGCTATTTACCTATGAATGTTTCCCAAATCAGGGTATAGGATTTCAAGCCCAAACAATAGATCCAAATGTAAAGCAATCAAAGAAAACAAGATAAGCATGAAAAGGTGATCTAAACCCTAAGGTTACTCCACTTTTAATATTTTCCCCAGCAGAGTCGCCAGTTCTGTGATACGGTGGGAGAACTGACTTGAGGTTTTGCGTTTGTGTTTGCAAATGTTTCAGTTTAGCAAGAGTCGCCACCGACTTTTTTATTTTATCCTAAGGAAAGGTCAAAAAGCAAATGAAAGACCTTTGAGATGTTTTCTTGGGTTCGGGGAGTAGATTATGAAAAGGGAAGGTGCAAGCACCCTTTTCATCCATGGGGTCTTAGTTACTTGTTTAGATCACTTGCTTTTGCTTTTCAATTGTTTGAAATGGTGCTTTGTGTGTGGTTTTGAAAGATGTTTTAAAAAGAGGCCATCGTTGTGGCAACCTTTGTAATGATTCTTGTTTGAATGTATACAAAGGTGTTTTTGTCTTTTGAAAAGATTTCAATGTTTGAAAGTTTGATTTGGGAAATGTTTTGAAATTATGTTGTGAGGTGTGTCTGAAAATAGCAAGGATGTTTTTTTCAAGCTTTTGATCAAGTAACTAAGAGCTATCTACCCTATTTTACTCAAAGATCCTTCCTAATGTTTTTAACCCTTTTGACAGTGTTGTTTCACCATTGCATTTGGTGAACAACCTTGTGTTAGGATGTTAAACGGGACAGGTGCGGGTCATCGTATAGACCATGATAGCAATTGTGTAAAGTATCTTTGGCAATTTTGAGGGACTTGATCATTTTTGTTTAGGCAACCAAGATAGCATCATCGAGGGACTATGATCTTTTGTTTTGTTTTTGTTTTGCCAAAGTACCCAACATGCATACCATGGCCTATCTTTGAAGGCAACAAGTGGATTGTAACCCTAGGGGTGCAAGTGTGCATTGTGTTTGATTTTCATGCATTTTTGTCTTTGATTAGGTCAAACTATTTGTTGATTTTGATTTCGCATACAAACCCTAGTTCTCTAATCATGGCATAATTGAAAGCGTAAAGTGCGAGAATTTAAATTCTAAGCTATTACAACATGATTATGGGGATGGGGATACAATTTTGAATAGGGGCTATTTGACAATAAATATAAACCCTAGTTTACTATTACATCCAAATTGAATCACAATGCATAAATATTTAAATGGACAATATTTAAATAAACAAAAAAAAATCAAATAAATATGAATTATGCAAAAAAAGGTTTTTGTTTGTTTATGTATGTAAAAGTATTTTTGATATAAAAAAGTATAAAGAAATAAATAATAAAAAAAGATTAATTTTATTTGTTTTAAGGGTAAACCCTAATTTCTTTAAGAAAATAAAATACTATATTATTTATATACAAAAAAAATATAAATATGTGTAAAAATGAAATATACTTAAAAAAAGGGTATTTTTTAGTATAAATAATAATAAAAATAAAAATGTAATATTTTTGTATTTTTATTTTAAGTATTTAATAAAATAAAAGTATATATATATATATATATATATATATATATATATATATATATATATATATATATATATATATATATATATATATATATATATATATATATATATATATATATATATATATATATATATATATATATATATATATATATATATATATATTAAATATATTAAATATGTATAACATAAAATAAAATATGTACAAAAATAAATTATATTTTAAATAATATTTTCAGTGTGAATAAAAATAAGAAATAAAAATAAAAGTATAATTTACATATTATTTTCAAGTTTAAGTAAATAATACAAAAGTATTTAAAAGGTTTTCTATATTAGAAAAATTGAAATAAAATGCTAAATAAATGTAAAAAATTATGAAAATATTTTTTAGGCATTTTTTATATTTGGAAATAAATAAACAAAATCAGAAAAGAAAACAAAAATGCAAAAATGCAAAAATACAAGAAATTGGGCCAGGGGGTGTAAAACTGAAAATGGGAGGTGTTAGAAGCAAGCCAGGCCAAGCCCTGCCCAAGACAACTTCATCATCTTCCTCCAGACTGGAAAACACGCGCGCGCATGGTTCAAATGCTAGATCCTGTATACGTGATCTTTTGCAAAAACTCACAATATCAAACTTGTAGAGAATTTCAATACGATTCTAACCATATAAACAACTAATCCTAACTCTCAAAGACCAGAGAGAATTTCTCTGGCCCTAAAATCTGACCTAGTTTTTTCAGCATATTCTTGGATGAAATTCTCCTAGCACATTTAATATAAATGAAAGCTGAGCATATTAATGGCTTCCTAACAATGAACACTACATTTTTCATTCACAAACCTAAGGCTAAATGTTCCTAAATAGAGAGACAGAAAGTGAAGAAAAACCTATTTCAGTTGGATTCGTGTAGGGCAATGCAATGCTTCTCAACAAGTTTTGAGATGTCTGGTAGCTTTCCTGAACTTCACTGATCTTTTCCAATAGTTAGCTTGCCTTGAATGTCCCTGAATCAGCCTATAGAACTCAACCTGCACAAGCTTGAAATGAAAATGGTGAACACTATAAATGGAGTTACAGTTGGAAATGGAGGTTTGGGATAGCTTGAGTGAGTTGAATGGAAGGTGTTTGAAGCAAAAAGGGGAAAAACGCACGAGCCAAATGAGCTATGGCACTCAAGTTGCAGCACCTGCCCTGTTTTGCCAAAGAAGTGTGATTTCTGGCTATTGGGTGCTTTGGGGCTCAAACACTCGTGTATCTTTCTCAAAGGGTTGTGTGAAAGTTGTTTGAAATGTTTGTGTAAGTTCACAATGGCTGGTTTGCAAGTTCTCAAGTGTTTTGCAAGTTTCTTGTTTTTGAAGCAAGAAATGGGATGTTGTGTTCACAGGCCTGTACAAGCCATCAAATATGCTGCATACAATCCTCTTGGTCCCTGCAATTTGTGGATTTGATTTGGCTTCTGAGATCTTGTCCCTATGCTCAAAGATCATGGTTTCACATAAAACACACTTTTGCAAAAATGGCAATTTACCTTTTTCTACTTAGGGATTAGTTTTGTGTACAATGTCCAAATGACCAAGATAATGTATTAGCCTAATGGATTTGAATTAAATTAAGGAGTGTGAAGTGGTTTAGAAGCCTGCAAACTAGTACAAGGCATGCTGGTTTGAAAATGCCACTTGAGTGAACATGAATTTGCCATGGATACAAAGTGAGTTTTTTCCAACTTTAAGAATTCGATTCTCCCTAACCACAAATGTGTTTGAGGAGTTCTTGGATAATTTGGAAAGCTTGTAACATTCTCTAAAGTCTATCTTTGAAATGCAACTTGAGACTCCAAGTGGAACTATGTGAAAAATGGCCAAGAAGATAGGTCAAAATCCTGCCTAAACTAGGGCAAAATTTCACTAAGTTAAAAGTTTTAGGGACCCTTGTTCCAAAAATCATAACTTGAGAACCAAGCTTCTTTTGAGAAAAATTTGTGAATAAACGTTGTAGACTTTGTGGAGGACTACAAATTTCATTTTTTATGTTTTGTTTGAATCCATTTTCATCATGGTGAAAATGTGGGACAAAGTTAGGAAAAAATAAGAAAATTTCATAACTTAGAAAAATTCTAAGTTATGAAAATTTTCAATTTCAAACCCTAATTTGCAATTTTGGGTTTATTGATGAACAAGTTTCACAATTTGACATATCTTGATGAAAAATGACCCTTGGCACTTGATTTTAACCAAAAATTCAAAGTTTGACTTTTCAGTGTACAGTCAAATTTTGATCAGTTGACTAAAAAATTCATATGTCAATCCCATGCATTTGAGATCTTTTGAACTTTTTGAATAAGTCAAGATGATTCCATTGAGTCCTTGATTACTTGGTTGAGCTTGAATTGCCATTGGCTAGGTCAAAAGGTCAGAAATTGCCTTTCTACAGTCAAAACCCTAAAAATGACCATTTTACCCTTTTGGTGATCTGATCAAATTTCTTGTGGAATTGTGGTACAAACTTGATCAAATGGTTCATATGAGTTCATAATGTTAATGTGGGTCAAAATTCATGAGGTTTGACTGTAAATTGGCCACAATTGACTTTTTCCCCAATACAGCTAATTTCTAGGTCAATTGTCCAATTGACTGGGCAAAAATTTGATTCAAGGCTTGAAACTTGGTATGGACAAACTTATCAGTCCAACATAAAGTATGAAAGTCATTTTGGGCATTGTAAGTTAAAAAATCCCTGTGCAAACTCAAACCCTAATTTAGGTCAACAATGCAAGGAGGTGTCTTGAGCAGAGCAAACCCTAGCTTGATCTTGAGTTCCAAGAGCCTTATGAGAAATGTTGATAAAATGAGAGGGAAAATTTTGGGGTACAACAATCCCCCATTTCATATTTTAACCCTTCATCCTTTACAAATGACTCTTTGGTATAAAAGACAACCTTAATAACCCCATTTCCTACACATTTCAAGAAAAAACAAGGTTAACTCAAATATTACTAACAGATTCAAACCAAAAACCCTAGATTTTGGGACCAGCAAATGGGGCATGGAACAGACAATCAATAATCGAAATGAATAAACTATAGCAAGTGGGACTTACCTAATCATTGTTGGGACCGCAAAAACCAGCTCATGATTCGTCAATGTTGGGACCACAAGCATGGAGATAAAGGAAGCTTTTTTTGGAGAGAGGGACCACTAGCGAAGGAACCAGGATTGTGAAACACAAAGGGTTTTGAAACATGAGAAATGCCACTTAAGTAATGAATTCCATCTCAGTAAAGAAAAACTTTATTTAATCCACCCATCTTGCCACATAAACAGCCATTAGTGGAATTTGACGTTAGGGACCAATTATTCAGACGAAATTTTTTGAAGGGACCAATTCTTGAATGAAAATATTGGAGGGATTAAAAACAAAGTTTAAAATATTTAGAGTGACCAAAACCTTATTTAACCTACATATATATATATATATATATATATATATATATATATATATATATATATATATATATATATATATATATATATATATATATATATATATATATATATATATATATATATATATATATATATATATATATATATAAGCGTTTGTGCACCAATATAGTTTTTCATACTTTTTAAGAAATCACGGTGATCCCTATTATGCAAAATCAGAGAAAATTAAAAGAGGGGTGTTATCAGACATTATTAGTCTTTTTTATCCTTTTAGTGGGTTATCGACTGTAATTACTTGTCACTTTTTGTTACATGTAAGATAGTCTCATCAGTGTAGTATATAATTTTTAGGTGATTGAGGTGACATGTAGTTATTCACCAGGATCTTAGATTGCTTTTGAATCTTTCTTATCTTTAGGAGGTGGGGTAAAGTATAAGGATGACTAACTTTTTGACATGTTGTAATTTTTTCTATTTAGAAAGTCCAAAATAATGTTATTTTAAATGGAGTCACAAAAACAACGAAAGAAGTGGAGGAGAAGAATTTTTTTTGCTTGGAATTGGTTGTTGGGTAGGCCGAGGATAACTCTTGCACCTTCATGGATGGACTTCAGAATCCTATCATCTACATGCACCTATACCAGATCGAGTATTTTCCCTGATTCATAGAGGAAGAATATTCATTAACTAAACAACTCTCTTCATGGACAACTCCTCGATGAAATCTCCATCTAAACTAACATTCCTTTTAAGCAATTTCATTCTCATCACTGTGTCATACCCCAAATTTTCCCTACCCTTATACCTATATTTAGCTTTCTTTTGAATGGGTCGCATTATTTAACTCTTGTCTCTATGGGGGAGTAAAACACGAAAAAGGGTGTATAGATTTAAAATGGACCATCAATATCTGATGGCCCATTACGGTTTTAAAATAGAAGTCCATGTCAAGAGAGAGACTTTGTTTTTAAAAGAAGTATGGGAAAACCATTGCATTAAGGCCCATTAAGGTTCTTTTCTTTTGAAGAGGGGGTTTGAAGAAATTCATTTTATTTATTAAAACTCAATAAGCTTAAATAATATGGCCCGACCCGATCAGTTTTTTGTTTTGTTGAGATTTGTTTTGATTCTAAAATATAACATTGTTATCATCATTGTTAATATTACTATTACCTTATTACTGTATTTGTTAGAACTTAATTAAAATGTTTTCATCGGCTTTGCACGGCCCATTACTCACATGCCCATTTCAATTTTGTTATTAAATTTTTTTGATTTTTGAAGTCATTTAGTTGATTATTATTATTGGTTTTTTACATAAAAAAGACAGTTGCTAAGAGGTTCAATGAGGCAATGAGGCCCATTTAGGCAAAATGATGTATTAAAGCAATTTTGTTGGAAGCCCAAAGGGATTAAGCACGTTAGGCCCATTACAATTTTTTTTTTGTCTTAAAAGAAAAACTGTTTTTTTTTGAAGTCCATGTTATTAACATTGCTGAAATAATTATCAATTTAACTTGATTAATTTGTTTTATTGTTTGAAAATGATGTTAAGAAAATATGCCCGGATTTGTAAAAAAAATGTTTGTCCTAAAACAAAAACAAAGCACACATGTTTTGATCAAGAAAAGAGAATATATGCATCGTTCTCCTAAGTTGGTGCTGTTCAAATCAAAGGCAATAAATACAAAACTCAATTGCAGAAACAAAGTTATTTTTTCCAGGATATAACAGTTTGTAGAGAAACTTGCCAAAAATGAATTCAGAAACAATTTGAAATTCTATAAGTTTTACAAACAAGATTAACCTAATACAGAAACGAATAATTAAAAACAGAAACAAATTAAAAGTATATACAGATTTGCAGACAAGATTAAACCCCTAATTCAAACCCGAATTAATTACAATCAAAATCTACAGACAAAATAAAGTTCTTTCCTAATCTATACTAACCCTAAATCACTATAAAACAAAGAAATTATACAGAAAAGAAGAGGAGGAGGATAATTTACAGACAGGGAGGACAGAAAAAGAAAAATTGTTACAGAAAGGGAAAAGATAACGACAGAGAAGAGGGGATACGGGGAGAAGCTTCATCATCGCTCACACCATCTTAGACCGCTGCTCCGGTTTAGGGTTTCAAGATCTGAAACCCTAAATCGACACTACTCTTTTCCTCTAAATGTCGTCGATCTCACCATCATCATCAAGGTATGCTGCCGTCACCTAAAAATAGATGAAATTGGAATTAGCAGAGACTCGTCAGAACAGACGCAGATAATACGGAGGTAAGGCCTAAAAAACCCAGCTTATGATGTTTGTTTTTCTCTGTGGTTTGGTTTTTTCAACGAGGCTTGATCGTGGGGTTTGGAAGGTTGGTCTCCGTCGGGAAGATGATTTAGGGCTTCAGGGTGTTGTTGTGTTATTGAGAGAGACAAACGAGAGAGATAGAGTTAAGAATGATAGAAAATGAAGAGAAAATAAAAATGAAACAAATTATATTATGACCATGAATTCCGTACGCGCGCTTATGGTTGTTATCATGCTCCCTCGCTCATATCTGCTTGATTTCAATCAAACAAATCGAGTCATGCATCCCCACAATATTATCATATTTCGTTTGCATGTTGTCCATACAGACTCTCCTAAATTTCATTGGGTAGGGCCCATTAGCTATCCACACCCCTTTCAATTATGTTTTACTCATATGCGTGTTTTTACACCCCCTCTGGCCAAATGGGACAAGTCCAATATCTGGACTTATACCCATACTCCCTGCACCTCCCTGTTTTACTGCTTAGTTATAAAGCGTACTCCCTGCCTATTGGGCCTGCATTCAGTATCTGAATTCAGGCCCCTTCTATTAACACCCCTCTATTTTACTAGCTTAGTATAATTTGCACCCCCCACGCTTTAGTTTATTTTCTTTATTTTTAATTAGAATTATTTTTATGTTCTTATTTTAATATATTTAATATTTAATATTATTATTGTTATCATTTAAAATGATATTATTTGACAATTTCATTCAAACATATTTTATTTATTGCATTAAATTATTCTTTTAATCATGCGTTTTAAATAAGACATTTTTGCAATTAAATATATAAAATATCAACCAACCATAAAGCATTTTCCTAAATCAAGTTAATTCAATAAACAATTTTCAAAAAGGATTGCAAATATATTCAAATCGACTGCGTGCTTTGTCTAAAAATCTCTGCTACTCCCAACACCTAGGCAAAGCACGCGGGAAATTCAAATATATTTTGTAACCCATAAAAAATACAAACCAACTGCAAACTACGAAATAAGACTCTGATTCCTCCTAAATGGATACGTAGGCATACAATCAAAAATCGTGGCAATTTCCCTTAATTAGACTTAAAACCCTATTTTCTTAAAACGTGCTTTTAAACCTAGTATTCTTGCGAACAAGGTAGATAAGGGGTGCCTAATACCTTCCCCTAATCTAGAACCGAGTTCAAATCTAGAATCTCTGAACTTTAGAGTTATTCCTTTATACTCCCTTTCTTTTTGATAAAAATTAAGGGTGGCGACTCTGATTTAAAAACCAGTGGCAATAACTTGCGACTCTTCTAGGGACTCAAACCTAGGTTTATAAGACTTTCCTTTAGGTTTTAGGGTTTTTATTATTTTTTGTTTTTTTTTCTTTATCTATTTATTCATTTATTTTTTGCTTATTTTTTTATTATTCATTATATTATTATATCTGTGGCGGGATTTAAAATTTTGCAAAAATATTTTCAAAAAAAATAAACCTTAGAAAGAAGGTTCGTCTATAGCCAAAGGGTTACATCATCCCTATGATTTTATGTGATGACTTCTCTTAGAGTCAGTGGAATTCCACAAAAGGAATACCTCTCGAGAGACATCCTCTTGGGAAGTAAGACTTTGGAATGACACCTATGACTCTTTGTACGACCTTTAAACCAAAAACTCATGATGAGACCTTTCATGACCTAGAGACGAAAGTATCGTTCTATAAAGAAACTCCGCTTAAGGAGGTCCTTATACCTTTCCCTCTAGTTCTATTCATGATACCCTTAAGGAAACCACCTTGTGGGGAGGGTAGAATATCCGTAGGCAAAAACTAGGAGCCTTTCTTCTAAGGATACCTTTCACAAATCCCACTATAATCTGTAAACATGCAAGGGTTATCTTTTCTTCTACTACTATCTCTAGCCCACAAGGCTTCTATCTATGTCGTAATCCCTATCCTATAGGGACTCGTCGTCGTATTTAATTTGCAATAGTACTTAAGGAATTCCTGCATGTATCAATCTATGAGATGATGTAGGATATCATCAATCCTATGTCTATCATTATCTTCGTCCTTAAGGAGTTTCTGCTTGTCTCAATCTCTGAGCCAGTGTAGGACATCATCATGTCTATCATTAAACCTGTATAGGGTACCCCTACGTCTACCCTCATACTTCATCCCCGTCGCATTTCCTCTCTATGAAAACATTTTCATACCCTTGAAAAAAAATATTTTTGCATACCCAAGGATTTTTCATACATTTTCATCCATCTGCATAAAGCTCACATCTCTTCCACTCACAGAAAACTTCCACCCTTATCCAACTGTGATCCAGCTAGCAAAATTTTCGATACACACAAGAGAACCCAAAGCATGTCTAAAGAAGCCATGTAGGAACTCAAAAGAGGCCAAGAACTGTTGAAGAAGGAGGTCCACCAGTTGAAGACTCAAATGAACTTGATCATGCAATTATTACTGAGGAATGAAGGAAACCATTTGTCATCCCAGCCACAGGCCTATTCAGCACCACAGATGCCACCACCGTGGAAAGTTCCCCCACCTCAACAACAACTACAACAACCCTATAAACAGAAGGCATATGCCCAATGTATTACGGTGGGAGAACTGACTTTTAGGTTTTGGGTTTTATCGCAAATTTTGTGGATAGAAAGAGTCGCCACCAACTTTTCTTTTATCCAATAAAGGAAAGGGTGAAAAGAACAGAAAAGACCTTTGAGAATTTTCCGAGTAAGGGGGGGGGGGGGGGGTAGGTTATGAAAAGGGAAGGTGTTAGCACCCTTTTCATCCGTAGTTATCTACGGGCTCTTAGTTGCTAGCTCACTTTAAAAATGATTTTATGTTTGTGTGTTTGAAAAAATATTTTTGAAGAGATGCCTAAGTGCGACAAACTTTTTAATGATTCTCGTATCGTTGAGAATGCATACAAAGTGTTTTGTCTTTGAAAATATTTTAGAAAAAAGAGAGTGTATGTGTGAGAAATTGTTTTTGTTTGTGAGAAAGAGACTACGCTCTATCTACCTACTCAAAAGGTCTTTGTTCTTTTCCTCTTCCTTTAGATAATGCTATCATACCATTAGTTAGTATGTAGCCTTATCAGTGGATGTTTTGAGGGACAGGCGATGGACAATGTACAGTCACAAAGGCAACATATAGGACACTTTAGCAATTATCCTATGGTACTAAGATCATTTATCGAGGAAGCATCGAAGGGTCATCGAGGGACTACGATCTTTTAACCAAAGGATCTTCGCTAAAACATCCCACGTTCGAGAGACGTGACTGTTTATATCCGAGGAAGCAAGTTAGGGTCACCCTAGAGGTGCGCATGTGCGAAGTGTTTTGATTTTAGTTAAACATCTTGAGATTATGTTTTCTAACGTTTGTTTTTTATGTCTTTCCATGCATGCATAATTAATCTAGCAGTTAAATATACAAGTGTGGAAAATAAAAATGCGGGAAATAATCTACGCTATTACATCGCTTCGGGGATGGGGAGTACAAACTATAAACGGGGGAAAAAGTAAAGCAATCCTAGTTTAAACTATTACATCCCTTTTGACAGTTACAATATTTATATAAATGCGAAAAATAAGAAAACGCGTGGAGATGGAAAAGGGAAAGGTGTAAAAACCCTAAAAATTCTAAGTACTTAAAAAATATTTTTTGGTGTCTTTTTATTTAGAAAAATAATTGAAGTGTGAAAAAATTAATTCTAATTAATTTTTAATTAATAAAATTAAATCAAAGTGATTAAATTAAATTAATTAAAATTATCAAAAATTAAATTAATTAATAAAAAACTTAAATCTAATGTTTTTATGATTTTATGATTTTTGTTGATTAAAAAAGAAAATGTTAATTAAAACAAAAAAATAGAATGGGCCTGCGTTGTAAAAAGAAATTGGAGGGTGAGAAGAAGCAAAAATTTCAGGCCCAGTAATAAACCCAGAAGGCTTGCGCTGGATATGATGCAAGGGGTATTTGATGGTCCATTGTGGGAATGCGAGTTTGAAGCATTCAGATCTGGCTTGATGAGATCTGATGGTGATGGTTGGAGTTGCACCATGGGCGCGTTGGGATTTCCTGTGCTGGATCTGTGAATGAAAACATGAAAAATAAAAATGTCTCACGCCTGGATCGAACCCGAGATCAGGCGTATGAGAGACTTAAGTGCAAGTGTGCTGCCACAGGGGTGGATTATACATCCGGTACATTAATAAAACAAAACAGATATAATGTAAAATGAAAGATAATCCTGGAAAAAAACGCGTGCGTGTTAAGTGGGCCTCTGAGTTTGAATGGACCAACCAAAATGCTCCAACATTCCATACAGTCAATCAATGGTTCAAACCACCGTGAAGGGTGTTTTCCACCTTCTTCTCCGACGAGAAGAAATTTGAAAACCTGCAAAAACGTAAAATCAAACCACACAGGGTACCCTACCCGCCTTAAAATTCCCTCTTGAATTCAAATATAGGATTTGTTTGGGCTAAAAACCACTACATCATGAAATCCAAAGCTTAAAACGATTCATGCCCTAACTATGGAATGATGTTATTTCTGCATCAACACTCGCATGTAAAACGTTAGAAAAATCCAGAAAATGCATATGAATTAAACATGCACGTTCATAATCATTTAAACCACAATGAACTTTGAGAAGCAAAACTTACCCACTTACCAATCAGAGTCGATGCAACAGTGGCTTTTGGCTTGTTTCAAGCTCGTGTAAGGGTTGGAAATGATTCCTTAGATCTTTAGGGAATGCTTTATGCCCTTGGTTTGGATTGACAGCGACTGAAAATGTAGTTACAAATTTTGCATTTTTTTTGAAAATTTGTGAATTTCGGAGTTCTCTCTTAGGAAGTGATTTCGTGTCCCTTTTGCACTGATTTGTTGCACTTATATAGAGGTATGTAGAGAATCAACAAATATGGACAAATCTCATGTATTCATAGCCATCATGGACAAAAATCAAACACATTAAAGAACTTCCATTTTTGAGATTTCTCTTGCCTTCTTGGATGCTACACGGTTTTGGCATGTTATTTACAGGTTGGAATATGTTGTATTGGCCTCTAAGAAACCAATCCATGCGCCTGGCCCATTTGTTTTCTATTTCATTTATTTATTTTGAACTTATTTGAATAAAAACAAAACAAAATAAAAATAAAATAATGAGAATATAGGGCAAGGTGTGAGTGAACTTAAGAGTCTCTCATAAGGTCATGAACATGTTTGAAGCTCAAAAAGTTAGGCCACAAGTCCAAAATTTCAAGTTTGCATGTTTTGCATTTCATGAATTTCCTCAAAATTTTCCAACTTGTGAAACTCATAAATTGATAAATTTTCATCTTTTGAAGGTGGTCTTAGACTTTATAAAAATCTTAAGATGTCCTCTACAATTTATCTTTTGATTATTTTTGCATTTGGAGATATTATCTTGTTGTAAATTGCCTTGATAAAAAGTGTCTTTTGTTGACATTTGAAAATGACTTATAATGTATTAGCTCATATTTTTCAAATGAAGCCTTTTTTGGACTTGATAAATTAACCAAATTTGTAGAGAATTGAATTTTCTTCAAAATGGGCTTTGGTTGGGGAAAATTTGATGAAGCATGTGAAAGTTATGCTTGGTCAAAGTTCACTTGACTTCTCCTAAGGAAACCCTAATTTGGCAATTCTTGACTTTTGATGATTTGAGAGATTTCCTTGGGGAATAATGATTAACCCTTGATAATATGATGTATATCACTTCAAAATGTTGATGTTGACAAAAAACCTTGAAGTTTGACTGTATGTTGACCATAGTTGATTTTTTACTCAATACAACTGATATTCAATCAGCTGAGACATTGACTGAGCAAAATTGTGATGTAGAACTTGAAACTTTACATGTACCTTGTTGGAGGCCCGTGGAGAACCATGGAAACCACTTGATACCTTTTCAACCCATATTTCCTTGAGTAACTCAAAACCCTAGTTGTAGACCTTTGGCTTATGAGGAGTATCTTGACTGGTTAACCCTTGAGATTTTTGAGTATTTGAGAACCCTTGAAAGTATGCTTTGAAGAAAAATGGGAGGAAAAATATTGGGGTATAATAGTTGCCCCTGTTCAATCTTATTAAACCTAAAGAGTTAGATTGGCATGTCTGTTATTCGTAACTTAAAGGTGGATGAGGATTGAACACTTAAGGGCCCAGAAATTTGCTCTCGCCTGTGCAAGAAATAATGTTGTTGGTTGATTGTACCGAGAATGGGATTATATATGCCATTTGGAGAGGTGATGGTGAGTCATCAGAGATGGGCTTATAGACGCCATCCAAAGTAGTTGTTAGCTTCAATTGGAAGAAGTATCAGAATAAATCTACACTCGATTTAATCTGAGCCATAAGAGGTATATGCCATGTCTTCAACTGGAAGAAGTACCTGATAAATCCACGCTTGATTTAATCTGAGCCAGAAGATGTTTATGCTCGACTTTAACTGGAAGAAGTATCAGAATAAATTTATGGTCGATTTAATTTGAGCTAGAAAGATGTCTATTGTTGTACCCCAAAATTTGCCGTCCCTTTTTTTAAAGATCTTCTATTAGGGTTTTTTTTAACCATTCAAGGCTTCTCAGGCTTCAAGACCCGTCGATTAATTTCTTTGTTCCATCAAGGGTTCAAGTTTACAAATGTGTCAAACGAGAATCAAATTTTTCCTATCCTTTGGTTGTGTACTAGGGTTTCGACTTTTGGAGGTGTAACTTCTGTTGATATCAAGGTTCATGTTTTAATGATTGTGCAATGTTAAGGTCTATATTTGAGTTTATCTTGAACTAGAGTTTTGATTCATGATGTCGAGTGTGAGGACTTTTTTATGATACCTTGTTTTCTTGTGAAGAAAATTAACCGAAGTTGGATTTGAAATTAAGGTTTCTGACCCCTTATAATTGATGAGCTTCATTTTCAAGTTTCTATGGCCAAGTGATTTCTGGATTATAGGTTGATTCAATGTTTTGATACGGGTGGTCATGGATGGAAATTTGAAATCAAATTCATTAGAAGAAGACTTTATTTGTTTATTTGATTCTTGATGGATACATCATTTCAATTGGAGGGGTTTCGAATTTGATTTTCAAATTAGAGGGAAAACTTCTTTGTTAGTGCACTCAAAATTTAGAATTTAAAAGAGGGAATGCAAATCTGTTATTCTTTCTAAACCAATATGCACAATCCCATTCGAGTGCGATGTAGATATCTTTCAATTTTTGTCACATTCATTCATTTCAAATATTATGAAGTCTCACAATGTTCACTCACAATAACAAACATCCATTATTCTTTCAACATCCAATTTCCAAAATTCGAAATATTCATCATTGTTCAAAATTCCAAATCTATTTACAAATTCAAAACAGTTTCAAAATCCTTATAAAATCCAAATTCATTTACAAATTCAAAAACTATAAATTTTCCTGTTCTATACAAAAAAAAATCTTAATCCATCTTCAAGTGTCTCCAGGTTTTACCCTTTAATATTCCAAATCCCTCCAAGCTATGCCACGTTCCCCCTTGTTTTTCCTCCATTGGCACCCACATGAAACAAAAGAAGGGAAATTGGTTAGAAAGTAATTGAATATGGACAAAGAAAATTTCAAGCAGAATATTGAAAAGTCATCATTAGGGTTGGTTTATGGAATCAGAGAAATGATGTTTTTTCAAGCATGTTTGTGTGCCAAACAACCTCATATGAAAATGGATTTAATCATGGGCCATTTTTTCCAATTGCAAATCACAAAAGTGAACTTTGGTTCACAAAAGGAAAGAGGTGTATAAAGAAAATCACAAAGTTACAACAAACCATAAATTTTGTCAAAAACAGAAATAGTCCAAGAAAAATTGTCCAAAAAAACCTGCTACCCTGCATAAATTCTGTCAAAAACAATCCAAACAAGCCCAAGTATAACAGTATAAAATCTGCCCAAGAGTTGCACTAAAATGGTAACACAAAAACTGTATCAAAAAGGAATTAACGCAATAGCCAAGAGTGTTCAAAACCATAACGTTTCCTCCAAAAAATGTTATCCTTCTACTATTATAAAACACATAGATATAGAATACAGAACCAAAGTTATAGAAATAACATACACAAAAAATCAGAGAGAAAATGAACATCACAACAAAAAATAGCAACATCATCTTCTCCACAAAATTGTTTCCAGCAAGGAACAAAATTCACCAAAAAATATACAAAGCCATAAAAAACCCTCATTTATTTTCTGCAAAACCGAGCCACAAATACCTTTCAAGAAAAATCCTTGTTCATAAAAAGTTTAGAAAATATACAGAACAAAAAACCCAGAGATGCCAAACTGTAACACAAACACAAAACCCTAAAATCTTCATCATTTTCTAAAGCCATACCCTTCAGAAACGAAAAGAGGAAAGTCAGAAAGATCTCACCCATATAGTGAAAGATCTTCGCAATTGGAGCCGTTAGGGTTCCATTTTCCCTTTCGCGATCTATCCGGTTTGGGACATCATCTGAAAAAATAGACCACATATTTTGATAGAGGAGAGAAAGACAATTCCAAAAATGCAAGAAAAATGAGGATCTGAGTTCCGTCGCCGTCGCTGCAAGGGCTATTTCTAGCGCGACATTTCTTCGTCTCCGGCGAAGAAAGATTCAGAGAGAACGAAGGAGTAAGTCTGAACGAGAGAGAGGGATTGCTTTTCCAAATAACTCTTTTTTTTATATAGTTTTGTTTGTTTTACTAAGCCCAATCCTCCACCAAACAGCACCTGGCCCAATTCCTTTCCACGCGCACCCCCTATTGTTGCACCCCATTCACCTTTCTGTAACAACCAATCCAAAACCATATCCTAGCCCATCTCCATCTTACCCACACACCCCCTGCTTACTGCTCATCACGCAGGCCCAATTGTTCATTTTTTTAATTATTATTCTGACTAAAAAAAATAGGCCCTGGGCCTAATCCAATATTTTTTTACCTCATATACACCCTAAATCATTTTTACACCCCCTGACTTATATTTACATATTTTTCTTTTTTTTTCTTCTTTTTATATTTCTTTATATTTTTATTATTATTATTATTATTATTATTATTATTATTATTATTATTATTATTATTTTATTAACAAAAATCCCAAAAATAATTTAGTTATTACTTATATGTTTAATATACTTTTATTACATTTATTTCAAACAAAAAGACAAAAATACTTTCTTATTTTAATTTCTTTTCTTAAATTAATTTAATATTAGACCTAGGTTTATTTTCTTTTATGAAAAAATTAATTTAGAACTTAGGTTTCTTTTAATTAATTAACTTTTTGTATACTAGTATAATTTAATTAAAAAACCATTTTCTACAAAACCCTAAAAATGCTTTCTTGATTAATTTTATTTATTTTTTACTTTAGACTTAGGTTTATTTCTTTAAAATTAATTTAGACTAATTAATTATCTTCTTTTAATTTAATTAGGTCAAAACCTTTAATACAAGAAAACACAAACAAACATTTTCTTTTCTATCTATCTTTGTGCATTACTTTTATATTTCTTATACATTATCATTCAATTCAATATGGTTGTTATCTCCGATTTGTAAATTTATATCCCCCATCCCCAATTGATGTAATAGCGTAGGATATTTAATTTCTGCAATTTATCGCTTTCAAATATAAATGCTAGTAATTAGGGTTTTGATGGAAAGACTAAAATTAACAAGTAGCAAACCTTAATTCAAGATAAAAAATGCATGGAAATAAATATCTAGCACACTTGAACCTCTAGGGTTGACCTCACTTGTTGCCTTGGAAAAATAGTCATGTCCCTCGAATATGGGGCGCTTTAGTAAAGACCCTCGATTAAAAAAAATATCGTAGTCCCTCGATGACCCTTCGATGTTGCCTTCGGTAAAACGATCTTAATCCCTTAAGAAAATTACTAAATCGTCTCATACGTTGCCTTCTATGACTGTACGATGACCCGCGCCCGTCCCTTCACATCTAATAATGGGGCTTCTTACCAATCAATGCTAAGATAGCAACATCTAAAGGAGGAGGAAAATAACAAAGACCTTTTGAGTAGGTAGAACGTTCATAGTTGCTTGCTCACAGTATTTTTAAAACAACATCTTTCAAACAAACCAACACTTTCAAAACGAAATATTTTCAAAAGTCAACACTTTGTATACATTCTTATAGAGACGATAATCATTACAAAGTTTGCCTAAACGATGGCACTTTTCAAAAATACTTTCAAAATCATCACAAACGCATTTCAAACAAAGCATTTTCAAAGTGAGCTAGCAACTAAGAGCCCGTAGATAACTACAGATGAAAAGGGTGCTAACACCTTTCCTTTTCATAACCTACCCCCCCGAACTCACGAAAAATCTCAAAAGGTCTTTCCTGTTCTTTTCACCCTTTCCTTTATTGGATAAAAGAAAAGTCGGTGGCGACTCTTGCTATCCGCAACAATTACGATAAAACACAAAACACCTAAGTCAGTTCTCCCACCGTATTACAGAACTGACGACTCTGCTGAGGAATTATACTTTAAAAGTGGGGTTACCTTAGAGCTAGATCACCTTTAAATGCTTTCATTGTTTGATTCATTTGCTTTACATTTATGGGTCTTTGTTTGGGTTTGTATTGATCTTCTACCCGGATCTAGGAACATCATTAGGTAAATAGCAAAAATTGTGGAGACTGTATGGCGTAGACCGATATGGTTGAGACAATATCTATGCTAGTGTGACACATTTGTGGGTACCGGTATCCCTTATGGAGAATTAAGGAGAATACGAGGCCGTTGTGTAGTGTCATGAAGCATTAACTGACCTTAGAACCTTTAATTGAACAACTTGGCCCTTAGGAAGTAGTGAGATAGTCGGCTTTGGTGCAGTCCAAAGTTGGTTGATACTCGATACTATGCTCATTGAGATTGGACTTTCTGGATATTTTGATCGCCAAAAAAGAGGCTTGCGCTGAAACAATGCCCAATGAAGAAAGATCAATGATATTAAGATTCCCTAGAATCCGATTACTTTCTAGGATAGGTTGAACCAACTAAACTTCAAGAGGGTACTTACCTATAAACCCAATGCAAGCCTAAACCTAAGGACTTGTTTACTTTGTGGGTATATGTTTACTTTTACATGACATCATGACATCATACCATAGCATTTTCAATAACCATTTCAAGGATCTCAAGGGTTTGTGATGCAGGGTTATGTTATACCAGACATCTATCAAGGGACAAGAGGATTTATTTTCCTCTAGCCAAATGCTGTCAAAAACAAAAGCATGGTAACTTGAGTCAAGGGCTATGACCCACTTGACATGGTGAGATTGATTCTCGTAGAAGGACATACGATGATACGAAGTTCTTAAATCAATGTTGCACTCAAAACTCAACTTCTAACATTTTCTGATGTTTACCCCGCGAGATCCTTGAAAATATTGCATCCACATACCATGCATCATATCATGACAGGTTTTCCCCATACAAGTTTTCTCATCTGCTTACTGTTTATTTTAGTAGAGATCGTTCTAGAATAGACGGTCCAGGATCTTCAGACCCAAAATGATCAACTTCAACATTTGTTCCTGAATCTATCCAAGGGGAAAGAATAAGTGAAGGCACTCCTCATTGAGAGCATCACCAAGAAGAATCCTGAAGACGACAAGGATGACCAGTTGAAGCAATTGCAAGCAGAGATTGCAACAATGAGAATTTAGATGTTGGGACAAATGGCTCTTATCCAAAACTTAGCTCGGGGACAAGAAGAACTGAGTGCCATCATCAACAAGCTTCATCATGACAGGTGCAATCATACAGAACAAACAACTAGAATTGGGAATCAAGTCATTAATCAGCCTCTGATAAGACAAAAGTTGGTTTGGTCGAGAGAACACCTTTCAAAATGGATACTACACCAAGAGTCCAACAACAACCTCTCCAACCACGACAGAGTGGTCAGCATAATGAAGATACGCCCAAAAGAAAATTTACCGAGATCAACATGTCCTGGGCTCGAGCATTGCATCATGTATTGGAAGCCAATCTGGTTGCATTGAGGGAGCCTCCTCAAAAACCCAATACTTCTTTTCCCCATTACAAACATAATGAAAGATGCGTGTACCATTCCAACAGTCGTGGGCACGACACTAACCGCTGTTGGGCGTTGAGGAACAAGATTCAAGACTTGATCGACGAAGGAGTTTTGGAATTTACACAAGATGGTCAACTGGAATTTTTCTGTCATCCCTCAAAGGCACATCACCTGAAGTGACGAAGTTTAGGCGGGGAAATTTTTGTTCATTCGAATTTTCATTTGTAATTTCTTTGTTTGTTTAAACACTTACCTTTATGTCAGACTTTGGTTATTCTCACTAATGGATTACATATGTTTGTCTTGAGTTAATCCACTCATTTTCACCATACTGAAATTATGATGTTACCTCTTTTTGTATGATATTCAACTCTTGACTACAAGCCGTAAGCCTTTAGAGGGAGGATGACGAAAATAATACCATAATCTCATACAGTTTGCTCTCGGACAGAGCTTGCTGATGATGTACAAGTGTTGTTTCAAATCCTAAACAATGTAGTTGTAAGGAAGATAATCCCTAGTCAACCCCTTTGAGCCAAAGAAGTAGGAGTTTTTTTCTTTCTTTTTCGCACAAATTGAAACCTTTAAGTCATAACCTGGGGCAAGATAGTTTCTCAGTTAATCCAAATGCGCATTCAGTCACAAGTTATCACTTCACGAAAATATCCTTCTAAATCAAAAAACGGTGTTGGTTCCCCATGAAGTAGATAGTCTTTACCTCTCAAAAGAAAAGCCCATTAGGTCAAAACCTATGAAGGAGACTTAAGAAAAACTAGGGCATCCCGTTGACTGTAATCTCAAAACAAGAACAGTCAGGCAAAAAGTAGGGATAATAAATCAAAAAAAGGTCGTTACAAATCCTCAAAAAATGTTACAAAAATGACTACCTTCTCAAATAACTTAACTTATCTAGACCATCACCAAAACATCATTCCAGACTCAATTGGAATCCAAACGCGCAATTGACTGAGTTTAGGACTAGAAAACATCATGGAGAACGGGTTGGGTACAAATAAACTTTGAGCCTTATCCTTTGTTTCTTAAACCGTGAACCAGGCCATATTACAACCCTTTAAAAGTCCTAATTGAAGTATAGGTTAGTTCGAAAGCATACTGTTATAAAAGGGTATCCTGACTTCTGTAAGGTTTACTGTAGATCCTGAGCTGAATTCATATTCTTACAAAATTTTGTTGCTTATTAAAAATTCATTTTTCAAAAAAAAATTCTCAAGACAGACATAAACTTTGTATTGTTTAAATACCACTATTTTCATATGGCCAATTATTCGACAACGGAGAAATTCGCACGATGAATATCCAATGAACTGAAATTCTCAATAAACAGAATCACTTCAAAATGGAAAGACGCTCCCAATGACAAACTTCTCATAATCCAGGTGCATGACATGATCATTGTCCAACACATCTGGGGAAGTCAAGTCGAGATTCAAAGAATCTCTCAAAAAGTGCTGAATAGCCAGGGGCAGGTCTCCATCCGAATCACTTGGGGGCAATGTTACATTGATCATGGGCTTTAGCAAAATCCACTATGAAAACTCTCCAGTACTACCAAATTGCTTGTTTGTGCCAGTAATATCAGATGGTGTCAGTATCATGTCTTCGGATCCTTCCATGACAGTTCTTAGAAAATGATGAACTTGATTGCTCTTATGTGGTGTCATTATCATGTCTTTGGAGCCTTCCATAACAGTGTTTTAGAAAAATATACCTAGAAAGTTCAAGACTACCAAAATTTGATCCGAACTTCCGACATCAGGGGAAAACAGGCTCCCACTTATGAAAGATCACGTGCGATCGAGCAATTAATTTCTGGCATTTCTACAGTACTCGCTACCATAGACAGCGACAATTCTCTACACCCTATGAACGTGGACATAGTCAGAAAATACTATGCGTGAAAAGAGACCTGCTAGGTTGACATACCTAGGAAAAATAAGGGCATCCCAACGAACCAAAAGTTTCAGGAAAAAATTAGGGATATGTACAAAAGATTATACACCCGGCAAGTCCAAAACCTGAAAAGGTGGCATGGGCAAAAAAGGGTATCCTGCTGGTCTGAAAATATGAAAAGACGGTCCAGGAAAAAGTCAGGGATTAAAGCGTACGACTATGTCCCATTATCTCATAATTTTGTCTATCAGTAAAAGATTTGTCACTATGATCAACATTTACTAAGGACTATAGGAGAAGACAAAGTTCAAGTTGTCTATAAATCCCCACAAATCCAACTCCATGGATATCCCCGCATAATCACTTCAACAGGGTTATCCCCACATAGTGCATTCTCTAGAGTTCCAATCTCCTGATAATACTCTCCCCAGTTGAGTTGGTCTTAAAAGAGGAAGCCTTATGGAGTTATTTCTAAAGAATTCATTTCCCCAATAGGTCGTCAAAATATTCTCTTTAACAGGGTTTATTTCCCCAACAAACTTCAAATTCTCCAGCTCGAGTTTGCCTCTCAAACTATTACAAATCAATGGAAAAAACCCCTTAATCCCCGGTAGAGTCATTGCAATCCTCAACAGAGTCTTTACTATCCCAGTAAGTTGTTGTGAAGCCTGAAATACGACCAGATAACAGTTTAACTTCAATTTTTTGCGAAGCCTGGAATCTGACCAGATAACAATTAATTTCATCTAAGTTGTTGCGAAGCCTGGAATCCGACCAGATAATAGTTTAACTTCAATTTTCTGTGAAGTCTGGAATCTGACAAGATAACAATTAATTTCATCTAAGTTGCAGCGAAGCCTGGAATCTGACCAGATAACAGTTTAACTTAAATTTTCTATGAAGCCTGGAATCTAACCAGATAACAGTTAATTTTATCTAAGTTGTTGCGAAGCCTGGAATCTGACCAGATAATAGTTTAACTTCAATTTTCTGCGAAGCCTAGAATCCGACCAGATAACAATTAATTTCATCTAAGTTGCTGTGAAGCCTGGAATCCGACCAGATAACAGTTTAACTTCAATTTTCTGTGAAGCCTGGAATTCGACCAGATAAAAGTTAATTTCATCTAAGTTGCTGCGAAGCCTGGAATCTGACCAGATAACAATTTAACTTCAATTTTCTATGAAGCCTGGAATCCAACTAGATAACAGTTAATTTCATCAAGTTACTGCGAAGCCTGGAATTCGAACAGATAAAAGTTTAACTTCAATTTGTTGCGAAGCCTGGAATCTGACCAGATAACAGTTTAACTTCAATTTTCCTTGAAGCATGGAATCTGACCAGATAATAGTTAATTTCATCTAAGTTGCTGTGAAGCCTGGAATCTAACCAGATAATAGTTTAACTTTAATTTTCTGCGAAGCCTAGAATCCAACCAGATAACAGTTAATTTCATCTAAGTTGTCGCGAAGCCTGGAATCCGACCAGATAACAGTTTAACTTTAATTTTCTGTGAAGCCTTGAATCCAACCATATAATAGTTAATTTCATCAAGTTGCTGCGAAGCTTGGAATCTAACCAAATAACAGTTTAACTTAAATTTTCTCTGAAGCCTGAAATTTGACCAGATAACAGTTTAACTTCAATTTTCTGCGAATCTTGGAATCCGACCAGATAACAGTTTAACTTTAATTTTCTGTGAATCCTGGAATCTGACCAGATAACAGTTAACTTCAATTTTCTGCGAACACTAGAATCCAACTAGATAACAGTCAACTTTATTATCTGCAGTAAGTTGCTGTGAAGTCTGGATTTCGACCAGATAACAACTAACTTTTATTCTCCCCAGTCAAGAAATAACACCCTAGTAGAGCAATGGACAATCAAAATTCCTGAACTGTATTCACCAAACAAAAATTAACATTCCTCGTAGAGTTTCCTCAAGCAAAGAGCCAAAGTCAATGTTCCCCAACGGATTTCTCCTCAAACAACAAAACAGAAATTCCCAGCGGAAGCATTCTAAACAAAGTTTAGAGATACACATACTCTTCATCTCCAACAGTAGTCTGGGATTTAACTTCCCAAAAAGCTTCCCAACATTTGTCAAGGATTTATTTTCCAAGACAAAGATACACTTCAATAATTTTTCATATTCATACATCATATTACATACATGACAAATGCATATAGCATAATCTCATTTATTTTGATAACATCATTTACTATGCATACATCTGCATACAACTAACTTTCTTCCTTGCAGGAAAAGTCAGTCAAAAGTCCTCTTTTGGATGGATTCACTTCTTTCAATTAATGATAGGCAATCAATCAAGTCCTCTTATAGATAGATTCACATCTTCCAATTAATGATATGCGGTCAATCAAGACCTCTTCTGGTTGAATTTACTTCTTCCAATTAATAATAGGCAATCAACAATCCTCTTCTGGATGGATTCACTTCTTCCAGATAATGATAGGCGATCAATCAAGTCCTCTTCTGGATAGATTCACATCTTCCATTTAATGATAGAAGATCAATCAAGACCTCCTCTGGTTAGATTCACTTCTTCCAGTTAATAATAGGTAATAAATAGACCTCTTCTGTTTAGAATTGTTTCCCCAATGTAGTCGCCAATCACGAGACCTCTTTTGGATCAAATTTATCTCTCCCAATTAAAGACAGGCAAAAGATATCTAGTTTCAGTATAAATCGACCAAAGATTTATTCTGATACTTCTTCTAGTCTCTACCAAAAGTCACCGTGGATGGCATCTGTAAGCCCATCTCTGACAAACTTTATATTATTCTCCAAATGGCATCTTTAATCCCATTTCTGACACAACATTACCTCACGCATCGGCGAGTGCAAATTTTTAGGCACTCTAGTATTATATTATCTTTCACCTTTAAGTTACGAATGGCAAATATGCCAATCTAACTCTTCAGGTTTAAGAAGATTGAACAGGGGCAGCTGTTGTACCCCAAAATTTGCCCTCCCTTTTTTTAAGATCTTCTCTTAGGTTTTTTTCCCAACCATTCAAGGCTTCTCAGGCTTCAGGACTCGTCAATTGATTTCTTTGTTCCATCAAGGGTTCAGGTTTACAAATGTGTCAAACAAGAATCTCATTTTTCCTATCCTTTTGTTTTGTACTAGGGTTTCGACTATTGAAGGTTTAACACCTGTTGATATCAAAGTTCATGTTTCAAAGATTGTGCAATATTAAGGTCTATATTTGAGTTTATCTTGAACTAGGGTTTTGATTCATGATGTTGAGTGTGAGGACTTTTTGATGATACATTGTTTGCTTATGAAGAAAATTAACCTAAGTTGGATTTGAAATTAATGTTTCTGACCCCTTCCAGTTGATGAGCTTCATTTTCAAGTTTCTATGGCCAAGTGATTTCTGGATTATTCGTTGATTCAATGTTTTGATACGGGTGGTCATGGAGTGAAATTTGAAATCAAATTCATTAGAAGAAGAATTTATTTGTTTATTTGATTCATGATGGATTCATCATTTCAACTGGAGGGGTTTCAAATTTGATTTCAAATTGGAGGGAGAACTTCTTTGTTAGTGCACTCAAAATTTAGAATTTAAAAGAGGGAATGCTGAATCCGTTATTCTTTCTAAACTAAGATGCACAATCCCATTCGAGTGCCATGTGGATATCTTTCAATTTTTGTTTCATTCATTTAAAATCTTACAAAGTCTCACAATGTTCACTCATAATAACAAACATCCATTATTCTTTCAACATCCAATTTCCAAAATTCCAAATATTCATCATTGTTCAAAATTCCAAATCTATTTACAAATTCAAAACAGTTTCAAAGTCCTTACAAAATCCAAATTCATTTACAAATTCAAAAACTACAAATTTTACTATTCTATACAAAACAAAAATCTTAATCCATCTTCAAGTGTCTCCAGGTTTTACCCTTTAATCTTCCAAATCCCTCCGAGCTATGCCACGTTTCCCTTTGTTTTTCCTCCATTAGATCCCATATGAAACAAAAGAATGGAAACAAATTAGAAAGTAATCGAATATGGAAAAATAAAATTTCAAGTAGAATATTGAAAAGTCATCATTAAGGCTGGTTTATGGAATCAGAAAAAGGATGTTTTTTCAAGCATGTTTGTTTGCCAAGCAGCCTCATACGAAAATGATTTAATCATGGGCCATTTTTTCCAATTGCAAATCACAAAAGTGAACTTTGGTTCACAAAAGGAAAGAGGTGTATAAAGAAAATCACAAAGTTACAACAAACCATAAATTCTGTTAAAAACAGAAACAGTCCAAGAAAAATTGTCCAAAAAGACCCGCGGCCCTGCATAAATTCTGTCAAAAACAGTCCAAACAAGCCCAAGTATAACAGTATAAAATCTGCCCAAGAGTTGCACTAAAATGGTAACACAAAAACTATATCAAAAAGGAATTAACGCAATAGCCAAGAGTGTTCAAAACCATAACTTTTCCTCCAAAAAATGTTATCCTTCTACTGTTATAAAACACACAGATATAGAATACAGAACCAAAGTCATAGCAACAACATACACAAAAAAAACCAGAGAGAAATCGAACATCACAACAAAAAATAGCAACATCATCTTCCCCACAAAATTGTTTTCAGCAAGGAACATAATTCACCAAAAAATATACAAAGCCATAAAAAACCCTCCTTTCTTTTCTACAAAACCGAGCCTCAAATCCCTTTCAAGAAAAATCCTTATTCATAAAAAGTTCAGAAGTTATATGGAACAAAAACCCCAGAGAAGCCAAACTGTAACACAAATACAAAAACCATAAAAATCTTCATCATTTTCTAAAGCCATACCCTTCAGAAACAAAAAGAGGAAAGTCAGAAAGATCTCACCCATATAGTGAAAGATCTTCGCAATCAGAGCCATTATGGTTCAATTTTCCCTTCCGTGATATATCCGGTTTGGGACACAATCTGCAAAAATAGACCACAGATTTAGATAGAGGAGAGAAAGACAATTCCAAAAATGCAAGAAAATTGAGAATCTTAGTTTCGCCGCCGCTGTCGCCACTGCAAGGGCGATTTTCGGCGTGACGTTTCTTCGTCTCCGATGAAGAAAGCTTCAGAGAGAACGAAGGAAAAAGTCTGAACGAGAGAGAGGGATCGCTTGTCAAAATAACTCTTTCTTATTCTTTTTTTAGGTTTGTTTGTTTTACTAAGCACAATCCTCCACCAAATAGCACTTGGCTCAATTCCTTTCCACACGCACCCCCCATTGGTTCACCCCCATTCACCTTTATGTAACAACCAATCCAAAACCATATCCTAGCCCATTTTACCTCATATACACCCTAAATCATTTTTAAACCCCCTAACTTATATTTACATATTTTTATTTTATTTTATTTTTCTATTTCTTTATATTTTTATTAATATTATTATTATTATGATTATTATTTTTATTAACAAAAATCCCCAAAATAATTTAGTTATTACTTATATGTTTAATATACTTTTATTACATTTCTTTCAAACAAAAAGACAAAAATACTTTCTTATTTTAATTTATTTTCTTAAATTAATTTAATATTAGACCTAGGTTTATTTTCTTTTATGAAAAAATTAATTTAGAACCTAGGTTTCTTTTAATTAATTAACTTTTTGTATACTAGTGTGATTTAATTAAAAAACTATTTTCTACAAAACCCTAAAAATGTTTTCTTGATTAATTTTATTTCTTTTCTACTTTAGACTTAGGTTTATTTATTTAAAATTAATTTATACTAATTAATTATCTTCTTTTAATTTAATTAGGTCAAAACCTTTAATACAAAAAAACACAAACAAATATTTTATTTTCTATCTATCTTTGTGCATTACTTTTATATTTCTTATACATTATCATTCAATTCAATATGGTTGTAATAGTAACTTAGGTTTAAATTATTTGTCATCCCCCATTTGTAAATTTATATCCCTCATCCCCAAATGATGTAATAGCGTAGGATATTTAATTTCTGCAATTTACCGCTTTCAAATATAAATGATAGTAATTAGGATTTGTATGGAAAGACTAAAATTAACAAGTAGCAAACCTTAATTCAAGATAAACAATGCAAGAAAATAAACACCTTACACACTTGCACCTCTAGGGTTGAACTCACTTGTTGCCTTGGAAAAATAGTCATGTCCCTCGAATATGGGGCGCTTTAGCAAAGACCCTCGACTAAAAAAAGATCGTAGTCCCTCGATGACCCTCCGATGTTGCCTTCAGTAAAATGATCTTAGTCCCTTATGAAAATCGCTAAAGCGTCTCATAAGTTGCCTTCTATGACTGTATGATGACCCGCTCCTGTCCCTTCTCATCCAATAATGAGGCTTCTTACTAATCAATGGTAAGATAGGAACATTTAAAGGAGGAGGAAAAGAACAAAGACCTTTTGAGTAGGTAGAACGTTCATAGTTTCTTGCTCACAACATTTTCAAAACAACATCTTTCAAACACACCAACACTTTCAAAACGATATATTTTTAAATGTAAACACTTTGTATACATTCTTATAGAGAAGAGAATGATTACAAAGTTCGCCTAAACGATGGTACTTTTCAAAAATACTTTCAAAATCATCACAAACACATTTCAAACAAAGCATTTTCAAAGTGAGCTAGCAACTAAGAACCCGTACATAACTACAGATGAAAAGGGTGCTAACGAACTCGTAGATAACTATGGATGAAAAGGGTGCTAACACTTTCCCTTTTCATAACCTACCCCCCGAACTCAAGAAAAATTCTCAAAAGGTCTTTCCTGTTCTTTTCACCCTTTCCTTTATTGGATAAAAGGAAAGTCGGTGGTGACTCTTGCTATCCGTAACAATTGCAATAAAACATAAAACACCCAAGTCAGTTATCCCACTGTATTACATCTATGGTTGACTTTAATTGGAAGAAGTATCAGAATAAATCTATGGTCGATTTAATCTGAGCCAGAAAATGTCTATGATCGCCTTCAACTGGAAAAGTATCAGAATAGATCTACGCTCGATCTAATATGAGCCATAAGATATCTACGCCCGACTTTAACTGGAAGAAGTATCAGAATAAATCTATGCTTGATTTAATCTGAGCCTGAAAATGTTTTATGCTTGACCTTAACTGGAAGAAGTATCAAAATAAATCTATGGTCGATCTAAACTGAGCCAGAAAATGTCTTAACCTGTAAGAAATATCAGAATAGATCTAAGCTTGATCTAAATTTATCCAGAAGATGTGTATGTGCGGTACGGTAGGAGAACTGACTTCGATAGTTTTACATTTGATCGTAAATGATGCGGTTAGCAAGAGTCGCCACTGACTTTTCTTTTATCCAAAAGGAAAGGTGGAAAAGAACAGGAAAGACTTTTAAGATTATTTTTTGAGTTCGGGGGGTAGATTATGAAAAGGGAAGGTGTTAGCACCCTTTTCATCCATAGTTATCTATGGACTCTTAGTTGCTTGCTAGATCACTTGTTGTTGTTTGAAAATGTGCTTTGTAGTGGTTTTGAAAGTATTTTTGAAAAGACGCATTTGTTTAGGCAAACTTTGTAATGGTTCTCGTTCGTAAGAACGTATACAAAGTGTTGGACTTTTGAAAATATTTCATATTTTGAAAGTGTTTGGTGTTTTTTTTGAAAGTGAGCAAGGATGTTTGTTTTGAAAGTGAGCAAGCAACTAGGAATAATCTACCTACTCAAAAGTCTTTGTTCATTTCTTCCTTCCTTTGATATTGCCATCTTACCATTGATTTGGTAAGAAGCCTTATATTTGAATGTAAAGGGACGGGCGTGGGTCATCGTATAGTCATGATAGCAATGTTGTAAGATATCTTAGCATTTCTCTTTGAGGGAGTAAGATCATTTGAAAGGAAACATTTGTAGCATCATCGAGAGACTATGATCTTGTACTTTTGATTGTTTTTGCTAAGATATCTTCCATGCATAACATGACTATTTTTATAAGGCAATAAGTGGAATTACCCTAAGGGTGTATGTGTGAATAGTGTGTTTGATTTGCATGCATTTAATCTTTGATTAGGGTTATCTACTTGTTGATTTTTATCTTTCCATACAGACTCTAATTACTAGAATTTATATGAAAATGATAAATTGTAGAAAGTAAAATTACTATGCTATTACATTATTAGGGGGATGGGGTATACAAATTTACAAATGGGGATTGCAAGAAATTGAACCTAATTATCTATTACAACCATATTGAATAATGTACAAGAATTGAAAAGAATATAATGTGCAAGGATGTAAATGAAAAGGAAATGATTTTTGTTTGGATTTTGTTAAGGGTTTGGTTTTAACCTAATTATCTAAAAGAAAATAATGAATTAAATTAAGAAAATTAAGCCTAAACTAATTAAGAAAAGAAATTAAATTAGAAAGTATTTTTTAGGGTTTTTTAGAAAAGGTCTTAAGTTTAGTCAAAATAATATGGAAATTAATTAATTAAAAGAAAACCTAAATTCTAAGTTGATTTTAATTAGAAAAGAAAATAACTAAACCTAAATCTAATTATTAATTTATTAAGAAAAATAATTAAATTTGTTTAAGAAAATATTTTTGTCTTTTAAAGGAATAAAAATATGAGTGAATATAAATATATTAGATATACAAATAAATAAACTATTTTTTGGATTTTTATTAATAAAAATAATAATAAGAATAATAATAAGAATAATAATAAGAATAAAAATAATAAAGAAAAATAAAATAAAATAAATATAAAAATAAAAGTCAGGGGGGTTTGAAATGGAATGTGGTAGTTTGTTAGAAAAAATAGTTTCCAGTCTGGCCCAAATGGTGTTATTTTGTAAGCAGAAAAAAATAAAAATAAAAAGGTTGGGCCTGTGTTGTAGCAAGCAGGCAGGGGGTGAGTTTCAACAAAAATGACAAGGGCTCAGTATTGGAGGTCCGGCGCGCTGGTTGTTTATAACAAAAAAGAAAGAAAAAGTTGGAAAATATAGCAAAAGGTAGCGCTGGGACTTGAACCCATGACCTTGACCATAAACGTGCGCTGTCTTTACCACTGAGGTGGCTGTACATCTGTTAACTTAACTAAAACAATAAATACATAATACAAAACAAGTTCTAGAAATGAACTTCATCTTCAACCTCCAGCCATGGTTCCTGTAACTCACTCATTTCTCATCCATTCACAAAACTTCCAACATCAAACTTGTTAGAAATTTCATCACGATTCTGAATATGTAAATAACTTACGCTAATTCTCAAAGATGAGCATGAATTTCTAAAAGTACCAAATCCTGACCTAACTTTTTTCAGAGATTCAAACCTAAAATTCTCTAAGCTCAATCAATATAAATGAAAACTATGAACATGTACAGCTTCAGGGCAATGATATCTACATTTTATCTTCACAAATCAGAATCAAATGATGCTTGTATGAAGAGATAGAAGTTCAAAAAAAAAACCTCAAAAATGGAAATCGTGAAATGAGTTTGACCTGCTTTCAAGGAGTTATGATGATCAGGTTAGCTTCCTCAAGTTCCCAAGAAGATAATGCAATGCCTAGCTTGAGCTATGGATGGCTGGAATGGCCTGGATAAGTCCACTTGCAGACTCTGTTTTTTGGTTATGGAGGTTGATGAAAATGGTGTTACAGTTTCAAAACAAGGACAGGGATGGACTATATTTTAGGTATAGAACCTTTGCAAATGAATTTGAAGGAAAACACACGAGGGAAATGAGAGATAGAAGTTCAAGGTCAGAACTGTGTATGAATGGAGTTTTTGAGCAATTTCTGGTTTGTGAGTGTTTGAGAGAGTTTCAAGGTGCTAGGATTCTTGTCTTAGCTTGCAAATAATGTCTCTTTTTATAAGCAAAGGATTTTGTGACTTGAAACAATTCAAAATTTGAATTCACATGTTTAAGCTCAACATGTGATTTTCTTGACAAAACAAGTTTCCATGCCTTTGTACTTGCTATTGTAGAGTGGTTACACTTTAAACAAGCTTGCTTCTGACTTTTTGGATGGAGTGTACTTGAAGAGAACAAGTTAGGAGCTCAAGAAGCTGACTTTGTGCATAAACCTTGCTTTACAAGAATGGAAATGGTGACTTTCTCCCTAAAATGGAAAAATGCTTTGGATAATGCTTGAATCAATTGGACAATTGATCCATAAGTTGTGTAAACATTAAATTAAGGATTAACAAACAAGTTTGAGGCTTGCAAAGTGAGGATTATGCAATATGGCCATGGATTGGATCAATTGTTCATCATGAAAATGACTTGAAATGCAAAGTTTGAAAACCCTAACTTCTAGTCTTTGACTATCTTAGCTCAAGTATGATCTCAATGAGTTCTTTGACATTTTGGAAAGCTTGTAACATCCTCTACAACCCTTATGTTGGACATTTTTGAAAATTCAATTTGTAACTAAATGAAAAGTTGCCATGAAGTTAGGTTAAAATCTTGCCTAACTAGGGAAAAATTTCACTAAGTCTTTTTAGTTTCATGGTCATGTCTTCACAAATTCATAACTTGAAATATAAGAATTTCTAGGAAAAGTTCTTCCCTACAATGTTTTAGATCTCATTTATATCTACAACTTTCATGTTGGAAGTTTCCTTTGAATCATCTTGCATCATGGTGGAAATTTGGCACAAAGTTATGAAAAAATGTGAACTTTCCAACACTTAGAAAAAATTCTAAGTCTTGGAATTTTGACTTTTCAAAGATGAATTTTGACTTTTCAATTCCTTGATGAACAAGTTTCATATTTTTACGTGTCTTGATGAATTGTAATCTTTGAAACTTGATTTTGATCAAAAAGTCAAAGTTTGACTTTTCAATGTACAATTGACTTTTCATTAGTTGTCTGAAATTCAACTATCAATCAATTGATCTTGAGAAATGTTTTGAGCCATGCCATTAGGTCAAAATGATGTATTTGAATCCTTGAGATCATGTCTTAAACCAATAAGTCATTTGTTAGGTCAAAAGTCAAAAATTGAACCTCCTTAGTCAAAACCCTAATTTTGACAATTTTGCCCTTTTGATGATTTGATCAAATTTCTTGAGGAATTATGATCCAAACTTGATCAATTGACATATATGACTTCATGATATTGATATGGATAAAAAATTATGAAGTTTGACTGTAAATTGACCACAACTGACTTTTTCCCTAATACAGCTGATTTTAGGTCAACTGATCAAATGACTGAGCAAAAATGTGATCCAAGACTTGAAAATTGACATGAGAAATCTTGAGGATTCCTAATGATGAATGAAATTCATTTGAGGATTTGAAAGTTCAATTATCCTTGTACAAACTCAAACCTAATTTTGAGTTGTCAGTGTTTGAGGAGGTGTCTTGAGCTGATCAAACCTTGTGTATTCTTGAATCAATGGAGATCTTATGAGAGATTTATTGAGAAATGAGAGGGAAAATTTTGGGGGTACAACAGCTGCCCCTGTTCAATCTGCTTAAACCTGAAGAGTTAGATTGGCGGATCCGCCATTCGTGACTTGAAGGTGGAAGATGATTGAACACTAGAGTGCCTAGAAATTTGCACTCGAAGATGTATTGGGAATGGGCTTATAGATGCCACTTGGAGGAATAATGGTAAATACTGGAAGAAGTATCATCATAAATCTTTGGTCGATTTATACTAAAACTTTATGTTTTACCTGTGGGAAAAAGGGTTAGTTAAATGAAGATGTATGCATGATGTTCACAAGATGAATGAGATTATGCTAAATGCATTTCGTATGTATATGCTATGATGTATGAATGTGTGATGCATATTTGTCTGGGAAAATAAATCCCTGACTACTGCTGAGGAGTTCTGAATCCCGAATTGCTGTTGGGGATGAAGAATATACATATCTTCAAATTTGTTGAAAGAATGCTTCCGTTGGGGATTATATCTTGAATGTTAGATGTTATCTGGTCAGATCTAGGCTTCACAACAACTTTCTAAGGATGAGGAAGTCAACTGCTATCTGGTCAGATTCCAGGCTTCACAGTAACTTACTAGGGAAGAATAAATCAACTGTTATCTGGTCAGATTCTAGGCTTCGCAGAAAATTTCTTGAAATTGAACCGTTATCTTGTTGGATCCAGGCTTCACAGTAACTTGAAGTGGTAACTACTATCTGGTCGGGTCCAGGCTTCACAGTTACTTGAAAAGTTATACTATTATCTGGTCAGGTCCAGGCTTCATAGTGACTCGCTGGGGATTGTAGCTAGTTGTTATCTGGCCGGACTCCAGGCTTCACAATAACTTTCTTGAATAGACGAAGTTGAACTGATATCTGGTCGGATCCAGGCTTCATAGATTTTTGAGATGGATGAAGTTAATTTCTATCTGGTCGGGTCTAGGCTTCACAGTAACTTACTGGGGTAAAGGAAAACTCTACTGGGGAAAAGAAGTTAAACCCTTGTTTGGATGAGTCCAGGTTCTTCAATATCTCGAGGAGTTAAACTTTTATCTGGTTGGGTCCAGGCTTCAAAGTACTTGAAGAAGTTACACTATTATCTGGTCAGGTCCAGGTTTCAGTGTCTTGGGAAGTTAACTATTAATCTGGTTGGGTCCAGGCTTCATAGTATTTGAAAACTGTACTATTATCTGGTCAGGGCCAGGCTTCATAGTATCTAAAAGTTGTACTATTATCTGGTCGGTTCCAGGCTTCATAGTGACTGAAAGTTGTACTACTATCTGGTCGGGTTCAGGCTTCATAGTATTTGAAAATTGAAGTTGACTGTTATCTGGTCAGATCTAGGCTTCACAGTGACTTACTGAAGTTAAAAATGTTATCTGGTCGATTTCCAGGTTTTACAGTAACTTTTGGAGATAACAATGACTTTGTTGGCGACATCAATGGGGATTAGGGGTTGTGGCCCTCTGATTTGTAATAGTCTGAAAGACACACTCAAGCTGGAGAGGATAGACTATGATGGGGAATTTTGTTGTTCGTTGTTTGTTGGGGAAATAAACCCTGTTGGGGAAATAAACCTGGTTGATGAACTACTGACGAGTGAATTCTTTTAGGAAGAGATCCATAAGGATTTTTCTTTTAGGATCAACTTAGCTGAGGAGAGAGTTGTCAAGAGATTGAGACTCTGGCTGGGAATCAACCTATGCAAAGAGACTTTGTGGGAAAATTCGTTGGGGAAAGGTTTATTATAGCCGTATTTATGGGGATAATGGTAATTAAATAATTTTGTTAGGATATTCCATATACATTAAAGAAATGTTTGCTACTACTTAGCAGGACACATGTTCCAAATAGTTTTAATTATGTTCACATGCATATGTTCGTTCAATTATAGTCATTGGATATTTTTACATTCAAAACAAAACAAAAATTTTACACTTCAAAGTATATTTGTATTGATATTTTGCCCATGAATATGCATTTTTGTACAAAAAGACGGAGATCCTAGTAAGAGGAAATCGTCGAAAGGAAAACAAAATTTTGAAAACAAAAACAAATAGCCATGTGGAAATGATCTCATTGCATTCTAACTCTACTATTTCCCCAATGTCTTCGAATGCCCCTTGTCATTGACAGGAGTTGATTAGATTGATCTTGGACCGTTTGAACTCGGACCTTGGTAAAAAAGTCAACTGTGGTGATTTCACAGGACATAGTAATATGCTTTCAATCCTTAACTTTTTCCTGGACCGCCCTTTCGGGTTTTCAACCCACCAGGATACCCATTTTTGCCCAAGTCGCCCTTTCAGGTTTTCAACTTGCCGGGTGTACAATCTTTTGCATACATCCCTAATTTTTGCCCAAACCTTTTGGTTTTCCGGGATGCCCTTATCTTGCCTAGGTGTGTCAACATAGCAGGTCTCTTATGTGTAGTATTTTTTAACTATGTTCGCGTTCACAGGATGTGGGAAGTCTTCACCATCCATGGTAGTCAACATCATGGCACCACCAGAGAAAACTCTCTTGATAACAAATGGCCCTTCGTAGGTGGGAGTCCATTTTCCCATGGGGTCGCCTTGCGGAAGAATGATGTTCTTTATCACCAAGTCACCAGCTTGATATACTCGAGGCTTGGTCTTTTTGTTGAAAGCCTTGACCATGCATTTTTGGTACATCTGACCATGACAAATAGCAGCCAGCCGCTTTTCATCGATCAAGTTCAACTGATCCAATCTTGTCTGAACCCACTCGTCTTTGCCTAGGCTTGCTTCATTCATAATCCTTAGTGAGGGAATATTAACTTCTACTGGTAGAACAACTTCCATGCCATAGACTAAAGAAAAGGGAGTTGCTTCAGTTGATGTCCTAGCTAAAGTACGATAGCCATGAAGAGCAAATGGTAACATCTCATGCGAGTCTTTGTAGGTTACTACCATCTTCTGCATAATCTTCTTAATTTTTTTGTTGGTCGCTTCGACTGCGCCATTCATTTAGGCCTATAAGGAGAAGAATTGTGATGCTTGATTTTAAATTGAGTGCAAAGTTCGGTAATCATAGTATTGTTGAGGTTAGTCCCATTGTCGGTGATGATCCTTTCAGGGATACCATAACGGCAAATGAGGTTATGTTTGATGAATCTGGATACCACGTTCTTTGTGGTCGAGGCAAATGAGGAGGCTTCAAACCATTTGGTGAAATAGTCGATAGCCACAAGAATGAAGCGATGTCCATTGGAAGCAGTGGGCTTGATCTCCCCAATCATATCAATTCCCCATATTGCAAATTGCCACGGAGCGATCATGACGTTCAGAGGGATAAGAGGCACATGGACCTTGTCAGCATAAATTTGGCATTTGTGGCAAGTTATTGAGTGTTGATGGCAATCAGTCTCCACCGTTGACCAATAGTAGCCAACTCTCAGGATTTTCTTGGCCACAGTATATCCGCTTAAGTGAGTCCCAAAGCGATCATCATGCATGTCTTCCATAATTTCATCTGCCACTTTCTTGTCCACACATCAGAGTAGAGTAAAATCATGGTTACGTTTGTACAAGATTTGTTACTTAGGAAGAATTTGGCCGAAAATCTTCGTAAGAACTTTCTGTCATTGATGGATGCTCCTTTGGGATACTCTTGTACTTTAAGGTATCTCTTCACCTCATGGTACCATGGCTTCTCGGCGCCAGTGTCGAGCTCATATCAGTGTGCAGGTTCTTTGAATCTCTCAATTGTAATCATAGGAGCTTCATTATCCCATCTGACTTTGAACATATAAGACATTATGGCCAAAGCATCAACTAACTGATTTTCTTCCCTAGGGAAGTGTTCAAAGGTGATCTCTTCGAAGTAAGGAATCAGAGATAGCACAAGTTCTTTGTAAGGGATGAGATCAAGGTGCTTAGTGTCCCAGTATCCTTTTACTTGGCTAATCACTAGAGCGGAATCCCCAAACACATTCAAATGCGTGATCCTCAAATCAATGGCAGCCTTCAGACCCAAAATGCATGCCTCGTACTCAGCCATGTTATTTGTACAATCGAAGCATAGTCTGGCAGTGAAAAGAGTGTGGAAACCTTCAGGGGATATGATCACAACACAAATTCCATTACCCAAGGCATTGGAAGCCCCATCGAAGACCATAGTCCATCAGGATCCTTGTTTAGGTCCGTCATATGGTCTAGGTTTCACGCAGTCGGTCACTGGCATGATGTTCTCATCCGGGAAGTCAAATTTCATAGACTGATAATCTTCAACAACTTGATGAGCCAGATGATCTGCTAGTATGCTTCCTTTGATGGCCTTTTGCATTGTGTATTGAATATCGTATTCAGTCAAGATTATTTTCCATCTAGCTATCCGTCCGGAAAGAGCAGGTTTCTCGAAGATGTACTTGATTGGGTCCATATTAGAAATCAACAGAGTGGTATGAGTCAACATATACTGTCTTAGCCGGCGAGTATCCCATGCTAGAGAGTAGAAAGTTTTCTCGAGCAGTGAATATCTAGTTTCACAGTCGGTAAACTTTTTTCTTAGGTAGTAAATAGCAAGCTCTTTTCGGCCATACTCGTCATGTTGGCCCAAAACACACCCCATAGAATTCTCTAGCATTACCAAGTACATGATCAATGGTCTTCCTTCTAATGAAGGCATGCGAATATGAGGTTCTTGCAGATATTCTTTGATTTTGTCGAAGGCAACTTGACATTCATCATTCCATTTGACTACTTGATCTTTCTTCAAGAGTTTGAAGATTGGCTTACAAGTAGCAGTTAAGTGGGATATGAAGTGGGTGATGTAATTAAGATGACCCAAGAATCCTCTAACTTCCTTTTCCGAGTGGGGGACCGGCATTTCTTGGATGGCCTTTACCTTGGCAGGATCTACTTTGATGCCTTTACCACTAACAACAAAACCTAGAAGCTTTCCAGATCGTGCCCCGAATGTGCACTTATTAGGGTTCAACCTCAACTTGTACTTTTTCAACCTCTCGAATAGCTTGTATAGGTGACTGAGACTCTCCTCTTCAGTTTGTGATCTTGCAATCATATCATCCATATATACCTCTATTTCATGATGGATGATATCATGAAACAAAGCTACCATAGCCCTTTGATATGTTTCCCCTGCATTCTTCAATCCGAAAGGCATAACCTTGTAACAAAAGGTGCCCCATTTCATAATGAAAGTGGTATTCTCCATGTATTCGGGAGCCATCCTAATTTGATTATAGCCGGAGAAACCATCCATCAAAGAGAAGAATTTATGCTGAGCAGTGTTATCGACCAAGACATCAATATGAGGTAGAGGGAAGTCATCCTTGGGACTTGCCCTATTCAGATCCCTATAATCTACACACATACGAACTTTTCTGTCTTTCTTCGGCACTGGAACCACATTTGCAACCCATTGGGGGTAAGATGTCACAGCTAGGAATCTTGTATCAAATTGTTTCATCACTTCCGCTTTTATCTTTTCAGACATATCAGGCCTCATGCGACAAACTTTTTGTTTGACAGGAGGATAATCTTCCTTTTTCGGCAGACGATGAACTACAATATCGGTATCCAACCCTGGCATATCTTCATACGACTAAGAAAACACTTCCACATAGTCATAAAACATCTGAACTAATCTAATCTTGACACTGCTTTCTAGGTTAGCGCTGATCATGACTTCTTTCTTGTCTGTCTCGTTACCCAAATTGATGACTTCAACTGCCTCTCCGTGCGGCTGAATAGCTTTTTCCTCTTATAATAGAAGTCTCGCTAGTTCTCCTGGTATTTCACAATATTCCTCGCCTTCGTCTTCGGCTTGGTTGATTGGGTGTTCAAAACCATAGTCAGCAATAGTAGAGTCATTGGCAATGAGATCCAAAGTGGATGAGGACCTGCAAGAGTATGTGTGTGTGCTTGTAAGATACATGGCTATTTTGAAAAACATATTTGAAGAAAAAAGAAAGACAATGAGCAAAAATATTTGAATGTAAAAGTCCAATGATTTGTATTGAATGATCATATGATAAGATGAACATAAATAAAACCCTTGACAAATGGACCATAGTGCCCCGGGCCAGGCATATGGCTTAAAAGTCATTGTTTAATATTACAGACAAAATGTTCTTGAATTGATAGAAAGTAATAAACAAATAATTACTCCTCAATGAAGGAGATGGGAAGGAAGTACTTTGCTTTCCAATTGTTGAGCTTTGTTTTAGTAGGATATACCCATTCTTCAAATGCACATTCATCATCAGAGTCACCTACAACGTTAACTTTATGACTTCCAATACGGGGATGGGGCTTCCCTGCACGAGCGCGCATCACTTCCTTCTGAGCCTTGATAGTAAAACCAAAATCACATTTGTACGCTTTGAATGGGATCTCGAGGAGTTTCCACCAAGTATCATAACTTCCTTCTTCGACTGCAGCACGAGCATCTTTGAATGAAACCATCTTTGACACGACCTTAACAGCTTTGGACACGTCAGAGGAACATTTGGAAGTAGCAACCATTGGTGGCACAACATCAAAAGCCTGACATGGGGTCTCTATAAATTCTCCATCCACATATTTGAAGGGTTTGAGGTGGATTACCATGAATTCCTCCTCACCACAGACAATGACAATTCTTCCTTTGACTGGATACTTGAGCTTTTGATGAAGAGTTAACATTACTGCCCCTGCTCCATGGATCCAAGGGAGACCCAATAAACAGGAATAGGCAGGACGGATATCCATGATGTAAAAAGTAGAGTTGAAAATCTGTGAGCCCACCTTGATCGGGAGATCCACCTCTCCATGAATTGTCCTTTTGGACCCATCGAAAGCTCTCACAATAATATCACTTGGTTTCAAAACTAGTCCTTTACAATATAGACGGTCCAAAGCCCCTTTGGGTAGCACATTAAAAGAAGAACCAGTGTGTTGTACCCCAAAATTTGCCCTCCCATCTTCCTCAAGATTTGTCAAGAATCATCTTCAAATGGTCCAAGATTGCTCCAGAATTTGCACAATCAAACCACCTCCTAAGCCAGCTGAAACTAGGGTTTTGGTTCTTTCAAGGAATTTGAGGTTTTCAATGGTTCAATCAAGTCCCATGGGCCTATAAAAATCCTCAAGCATCTACATGCCAAGTCTCAAGACTCACAGTGTCACTTTGCACAGTCAAAAGCCCTATTTGACCCACAGTCAACTGCAGGGGCAAAATGGTCATTTTGCAGTCAAAAGTCAGAATTTTTGGTCAACATCTTATTTTGAGTCCACAATCATCATTTGATCAAGTCTTGATCATGATTCCACAAGAATGGCTCAAAAATCATCAAAGTGCAAAAAGTTACTATTTTTGGACAGTAGAAAAGTCAACTGTATCTTGACCAGGGCATAACTTTTTCATGGTTCATCAGAAAAATCCCATCCAATGCTCATTTTGAAGGAGATGGAATTTCCTACAATCCCTCTTCACATTCCAAGTCCCAGAAATGCTCTCACAAAAAGTTATCAATTTCTACATTCTAGGTCAAATTCAAAAGTCAACAAAAGTGCACTTTAAGTCAAAGACCATAACTTGAGATTGGTAAATCCAAATGACATGGGATCAAAGGAATTGGTTAGAGGACTTCAATACCTTTCCAAAATGTCCGAGAACATGTTCATATGATCAAAATTGAGCAAGACATGCATTGGAGAAGTTGGGAAATTTTTGTGAATTTGCAAAAGTCAACTTTGCTCAAAACACCTTGTTTTTACTAATGGGCCTCAAATTTCTTCTTGAAACTTTATCCATGGCCTATGCACGACCCATCAAGCTTATTTGAATTTATTTTATTATTTTTATTAATTAAATGGATTTTTAATTGATATTAATTCATTTAATTAATTTAAATTGTAGGAAAATACAAAGATTTGATTTTTCAATCTTTTGTGAAGCAAACATGGTCAATATATGCTGGAAAATTCGTGTACCAATCAAGGGTGCAAATATCTCCAAATTTGGCAACTTTCTTCAATCAAAAAGATTCAAAAAGATGTGATTTCCAATCAAATATTCCATCATCATTCCATGGATTTTTTGTGCAAGATTTGACCTAAATTCAGTCCTCTATAAATACACAAGTGAACCCTAATCATGCATACGTGAATTTGCTGCAGAAAAGCCATAACCACATTCAAGAAAATTCAAGAAAACTTGAAAACTGTTTTCTGTATTCTAGCACGATTCAGAGACTTTTATTGATTCTAATCTATTGCAGGAACTCTCAGTGACGTTTAGCAATCAAAACCACACACTAAAGCTCAAGAAATACTCAAGAACAGACTCACGGTTTGCATATTTTTCTCATAATCGAAACTCATGATTCATAAGCTTTTAACATGATTTATGGTTCGTTTTGCATTGCTTGAATCCTTATGAAACTAATGGTATAAGTTAACTGACTTATAGTGTACAGAATCAAGAATTGCCATTAACAAATTCTAGGGTTCTTGAACTCTAAAATTGGGGATTTACAGTACAGGAAAAATTAAGCCTTGAAAGACCTATGGTTAAAATCGTTGAGACCAGATGAACACAGTGGCACCATCGCGAAATATTTATGTAAACTGTAGAGCTATTCACTATTTTTCCTCATGATGTTTTGCGGGGGTTAAAAACCCCCGCTATCTAACATTACTTTTGCAGGTTCAGTAGAGAAGACGAGGACGTGTTTGCTTCTGAGTGGTCAATTCAAACTACACGCATTTTTGTTTGTTTTTCAGCATATGCATTGATTTTGATATATTATAATTAATTGTTATTATATTAACAAAAGCAAGCAATTGGCATAGTGGTTGGTGTGCTGGCTGGAAACCATTGGGACCTGGGTTCGAATCCAAGGTCCCCCAAATATTTGTTTCCATTTTTCTACATATGATTACATGCAGGCTTCAGGCAGTGTTCCATCATGCACTCTCACATCCCAGGCGCCAGGTGTCTTCCAGCTCAGATCTAATGGCCAGGAGATGATGATCATGGTACTCCCTCGTCAAAGCACGCTTGGACCATCAAAGAAAGTCAACAAGGCTTGTGTTATTGGGCCACAAAGTTCCAGGATTTACCTCCTAATTGGGCCAGTACACCCCCCCTGGTTTCATTATTTTCTTATTTTCTTTCTCTTTTATATTTTCTTTTAATTTGTTTACTAATTATTATTATTATTATTTAATTAACATAATTAATATTTTTCATAATAAATTCAGACAACTAAAAAAATGTAAATATTTTTATTATTTATTATTATTATTATTTATTTCACTATTAGTTTATTATTTTTGTAAATAAATTCTAACATAGATTAATTTAGTTAATTAGGTCAACTTTATCCTTTTTTTCACAATAAATAAAATCCATGTAGAATTAGGTTAATTAATATATTTAACTATTTTATTTTATTTTCATTAAAAACATAAAAAAACTTAAAAAAATATTTCTTTTATTTAATTAATTAGAATTAGGTTTAATTAAATGCAAAAAAGGACTAAAATTTCATTCTTTTCTCAAAAAGGGTCAAAATCCTAAAGACTTTTCCTGATTCAATTTTTATTCGCGCATTATTATTTTTGATCATATTTATGTAACTGCTCCGAGGATGTAATAGCGTAATTAGGACTTTTATCGCTTTCTTTATTTTCCGCATTTACTTTTCAAGGGTTATGTTTTTTGGCGATGTAAATACCCGACGCCTTGTAATAGCGTAGATTTACTTTCTGCAATTTACTTTCCGCACAACTATTAACTGCTATGCATGACAAGACTTGCCTGAAAAATAAAATCAAAACATAGCTCACCATAACATGTGCAAAGATAAAATAATCTGAATCCTGACACACTCGCACATGCCACTCCTAGGGTACGCCTCACTTGGTTGCCTCGACGCGGTCATTGAGTATAGGGTGTTTTAGAGGTCGCCCTCCTGTCTAAAGATCAAAGTTGCCTCGAAATGGTTGCCTCGGATAAAAAGGATCTAGGACACTAGGGTTACCGCTAAGGCGTCCTACTATTGCTTTGGTGACCACATGTCTCTATAATCGAATTGACCTGAAAACTCCAACGACGGTGCTACCTACTTCTCAATAGTGGGATAGTACTGTCTAAAGGACATTTACAGAGCTTAATTTCTTTTGAGTAGGTAGAGGTTCTCAGGTACTTGCTCTTTCAAAAAACAAAAATACTTTTCGCACCTACACTTTTCTGACAAAAGTTTTCAAACAAACACTTCATACACTCTTGAGGACAGATACAAGAGTTAAATCGAAGTTTTCAAACAAAACTCTTTTCAAAACCCACAAACACAAGAAAAGCAAACACTTTTGAAAACATAGTGAGCAAGTACCTAAGAGCCCGTGGATAACCACGGATAGAAAGGGTGATAACACCTTCCCTTTCTATAATCTACCTCCCGAACCGAGAAACATCTCGAAAAGGAATTTTGCTGTGCTTTTGTCCTTTCCTTGTTGGATAAAATAAAAGACGGTGGCGACTCTTGCTTACCGCGACATTTCGCGAACCAGCATTCCAAAACAGTCAGTTCTATTTCCACCAATCACACAGTGTCAACCAGAACATGTGATAGGGTAGTCCCCTTACATTCAACAAAAACGTGCAAAGCTTTGTTATGGTTCTTTCCAAGTGGTGCCAGATCAGCATCAGAGAACCCCAAACCATTATCGGCTGTCAAGCTTGCTACACAATTTTCAAACTGGTCAATTATGGTCTCATGAGGGACGCGAGCCTTCTTCAAGAATTTGATTAATGCCCGAGCATGAGCGTCGAAACAAAGTAGCATAGATAACATGGAAATCTTGGAAGGGTCTTGCCCCAGCTACTCCACAATCTTGAAATCACTCCTTTTTATAATTTTCAAGATCTCGTCCATTTCTCGAGCGAAAGGTTCTCCATTAAAAATTTCTTTTGCGGGTATTTCTGTCTCGACAGGCTCAACAACTTTCTCTTTTCCCCTTGTATCAGCACTTGGCTTAGCAGTGGTGATGCGGACAGGCGCCTTTGTAACAGTTGGTGGTGAGATGTTGGATGAAAAGATTCTCCCAGTTCTGGTCACCTTAATAAAGCCAGTAATGTTACCAATGTCATCAATTTTTCTTTCTTCAATCCAAGCATCTTGCTTTATCCCATGGTAAAACACCTTAGCACCATAGTTCCATGGCACTGCTTTGTTGGAAGAGTACAGAATTGGTCCGGGAGCGGTAATTATCAGAGGAACAACAGTCGGTTCATTTGAAATCCTGATAGGACCCTTGGAGGAGATCCTAAGAGGCTTGTTTGAGATAGTTATGATGGAGAGATCTTCAATCTTATTGGTCAAACTTTTGGCAGACGAAATCTTCTCAAATAGGATCTCATGGCTATTCATCAGGTGTTGAATGCATTCCTTAAACCATTTGGATCCATTGAGTTGTTTGGCACAACAATCGCAATACTTAAAACAACCAGGGAAAATCCCGACTTTCAACAGATTCTTTTTTATAGTGGTTAACGGAGTAGTCAAGTCTTTGATGGAGGAAACAAAAATGGTGTCTTTAACAACATTGACACCCTTGCCATGGTTTGGCATAGGCATGGTGATTACATTCGGAGTTGGAGGAGGATCAAATTCAATGGTCTTGTTGTCGATTAAGTCTTGAATTTTATTCTTCAGTTCCCAGCACTAGTCAGTCTCATGCACGAGACTATTTGAGTGATATGCACACTTAGCATTCAGATTATACTTAGGTGAAGAGGTATCTGGATTGGCCAGAGGATCATGCAGTGTCACCAAATTAGCCTTTAGCAGGTGTTGTAAGGCTTGGGATAGTGACATGCCTATCCTTTCAAATTATCTTCGTGGAGTCTCAAACCGTTGATGATTGGCAGATGGTCTTTGAGCAGGAGTTGGATTGGAAATCCGGACAACATTAACAGACTGGCGGTCATCCTTCTTGGTACGGGTCCTTGCCCCATACACATCATTGATTTCTTTCTTCGTGGTAAAAGGTTTCTTTACGAGATTGGAGGTGGAGGAAGATGCTATGGGAATCTTCCCGCTTTTGATGCTGCTTTCAACCCTTTCACCGGTTAAGATCAGCTCGGTGAAACCGAAAGAAGAATAACCAACCAATAAGTTGAAAAATGGACCAGATAAAGTGCCCATAAACATATCAATGTGCTCCCATTCAGTCAAAGGTGGTTGAACCCTATTGGTCAAGGTCTCTCCACTTTTTGGCGTATTCTTTGAACCCTTCATTCTTCCCCATTGTCATATCTTGCAACTAAACTCTTGTCGGCGCCAAGTCGGTATTATACAAGTATTGGTGGTAGAAAGCGGTGGCTAAGTCTTCCCACGCATGGATACGAGAACCATCTAATTGGTAAAACCACTCTAGTTGTGTCCCAGCCAAGCTTTCTTGAAAAAAATGAACCCAAAGTTTCTTGTCAGCGGTGTGCGGTTGTATCTTACGCATATAAGACTTCAGGTGATGTTTTGGACAGGAAACTCCATCGTACTTTACGAATACTGGTATTTTGAATTTGTGGGGAATGACAACCCCAGATATTAAACCCAAATCATCAAAATCAAAACCGGAGACGGCTTGAATCTCAACGGCCTTCAATCTGTCTTCTAACTGCTTGTACTTAACATCGACAGAAGGATAATGCTCGTCAAAATAATCATCATCATCGGACGCTTGATCATTGATACATCCAACCTTGGTACTCCTAGCTTCTCCAATCTGATTCTCGTCTTCCTAAAATGAGTCTTCCACTACCAGGATCTGTAACGCCCCAGTATTTAATTATTTATTTAATTAAATAATTTTGAATATTTTTTATTAATTCAAATTTTATCGTCGAAGTCGGAATTATTTTATTAAGTTGGAATAATAATTAATGAGATTTAATTTGGTGGAATTAAGGTAAAGTGTTATTTTATTATTAAGCTTAAATATGATATTGGGCTTAATTGGTGGTGTTGTGTAGTAATAGAGGGGTATGTCACTTAGGCCCATTTGAGTTTTTTAAATATTAAATAAAATATAACTATTATATTGGAAATAGAATTAGAGGAATAGGAGCGAGTATTGTTATTAGGAAGAAAAGAAAAAAGAGGAAAAATAGGGTTTGTGAGAGGAGGAGAAGAACAAGAGGAAATTGCTTCTAGTGCCAAATTCCCCAAAAATTCCCCAAGGTAAGGGTGGGGTTCTGACTCTATAATAGGGTGTATGATTAATAGTATGTGAATTTGGGTTATAAAAATTATTCCTAAATGTGTTTGAAATTGGTATATTGATGAAATTGAGAGATTATTTAGGATCCAATATAACTAGATATACATATAAATAAGTGCCTTAGTATTTTCTTTGCAAAAATTCTATACTTGCTTACTGTAGTGCAAGAATGAAGTAGTACTAGGGAGAAATAGCTTGCTGCTGTAGCGATATTAGGAAGTAGTATTTAAAGGCATTGACTTGCTTAATGTAGCGCATAGAATGAAGTAGCAATGAAAGGCAGTTAGTTTGAATGCTGTAGCGTAAGATGAAGTAGTATTTGGGAGGATCAATTGTTTTGCTACTGTAGCGCAAATAAGGAAGTAGTATATAGAAGAAATTGTTTTGCTACTGTAGCGCAAATAAACGAAGTAGTATTAGAAGCAATTAATTTTCAAATACAGTAGCGATGAAATGAAGTAGTATACAGGAGAATTAATCTGCATGCTGTAGCGCATAGAAAGTGTAGTAGCATCTAAAGGCACTTGTCGTGCTTACTGTAGCAAATTTGTGGAGTAGCACTTGGAGACATTTGCTTACTACTGTAGCGCATAGAATGTAGTAACATTTAGAAGAAATTAATTGGCTACTGTAGCGCTTAGAAGTAATGCTTTCTATTGTAGCGCACATAATGAAGTAGTATTTTGGGGACAATTGTTCTGCAATACAGTAGCGATGAGAATGGAGTAGTATTTAATGGAATTTGGCTTGCAATACTGTAGCGATAATTATGAAGTAACACTTAGAGATAATTGTTAGCATAAATACTGTGGCCACTGTACTCTGATATAAATAATAAATTGGTATAGAATAAATAATAGATATACTGTAACTACTACGTTACGGTTTACAAATACAAAATATTTAATAGTAATGATTTAATATCTTTAATAAATAATTTTGTAGGATTTATAAAGTAGAAATAATATAATTTTTGGCCGATAATTAATTAACCGATTTTAGCAAAAATAGTCTGAATAATTATGCGGTTTATTGTAGTAATTTTTGGTTGATTTGTTGGGTGGTATTTTTGTTGAAAAATGTGAATTAGCATGTGGTTTTATTGCCTCTATTTATGGGAAAAATATTAAGTCGCAGGCTTATGGCCAATGTTGAATTATGTTAAATTATTATTGTTGTTGTTGTTGTTGTTATTATGTTCATGTCGTTAATGCATACATATCATATCATGTTGGAGTTGATGCTCGTCAAGTTGGTCTGTATTGGAAAATATAAAGATGAAGGCTTATGCCTTGTTGATGCCTCTATTTATTGGAAGATTTATAAGTTGGGAGTTCTGCTCCATTGGTACCGCATGCATGTGCATAAAAATGAGTCGCATTTCATGTTGCATTCTGAGTTGTCGTGTGGATGAATTAATTATGTTGAATTTTGATAAAAAGGTGTGAAGTGGTGAATTGTATAATATAATTCTAATATATTATTTATTGTATATACGATTATATGGTTCGATATATCACCCCTTCTGTTTGAATGTTTCCCTCTGTTGGCAATGTGTAGGTAATCAAGAAGGTTAGTTGTTACCCTCGTTAGTTCGAGTTGGTGTTGTCGCTCTGATACATAGCACTCGAGGGGATGAACGCATGTTTTCTTTATTGTTGATTTTCATTATGTTATTGATTTTTTTAGTTGTTTCCATTAAAAGACTTGTTATCTTAGAATTGTTTTGAGTTGGATAAGATGTTATGGTGTTTTCAGTTGAATTTTGTGAATCCGCTGCGTAGTAATGAAAGTTGTTTTTGTTTTTAAAGACTAAGCAGGTTGCTATCGGTTTATCCGAAGTTCATGTGTTATGTATCCGAACTATAGATGATTGAATATCATAGTTTTAAGTTGAAAGTGTAGCATTCCATTTGTTTGTTGGAGATTTTTATAACTCTGATTTTATTTATCTCGTTGGGTAGAAATGGGGTGTTACATTAGTGGTATCAGAGCAAGTTGATTCGTCTGGTCAAGTTGTCGAGTCGTAGTTTTGTCTAACAATTGAGTATTGTTAATATGAATTCTAATTGTTGTTTATGATGTAGTGATAAGTTGAGATGGCTGGAAGGAATGATGTTGCACTTGCTGCTGCTCTGCAAGCGATGGCTCAGGCTATGCAGAATCAGCTAAATGCTGACGAGAATGCTGGATCTCGCAGTTTGGAGACTTTCCAAAGGGAGAATCTGCCTACCTTCAAGGGTAAGTATGATCCTGACGGAGCGTTGGATTGGATGAAAGAGATTGAGAGAATCTTCCATGTGATGGACTGTACTCCAGCGTAAAAGGTTCATTATGGTACTCATATGCTAGCGGTCGAAGCTGATGACTGGTGGTTAGAGACTTGTCAAAGATTGGAAGCTGCAGGAGAGAATGTCACTTGGGCTGTGTTCCGTAGGGAATTTCTGAGGAAGTATTTCCCTGAAGACGTTCGTGGTAAGAAGGAAATTGAGTTCCTCGAGCTGAAGCAAGGGAGTATGTCGGTTGTTGAGTATGTTGCAAAGTTTTCTGAGTTGGCTAAGTTTTATCCACACTATAGTGAGGCAGATGCTGAGTTTTTGAAGTGCATCAAGTTTGAGAATGGGTTGCACCCAGAGATCAAGAAGGCAATTGGATACGAGAAGATTCGTGTCTTTGCTGATTTAATTGATAGTTGCAGGATTTATGAAGAGGATAATAATGCTCACTATAAGATTATCAATGAGAAGAGGGGTAAGCACCAACAGAACCGTGGTAAGCCTTATGATGCCCCAGTTGGTAAAGGTAAACAGAAAGTTGCTCAGAGTCTCTTGAAACTGGGAGTTTTGTGCTTGTAGGTCTTTCACTGTTTTCTCAATATCCATATTACTGAAATAAACAACTGAGAGATAAGGAAACCTGTCATGGAAAACCTATTGTGTTATGATACATGGAAGATGTGTATGCAAATGATTTCAAGGATTTGTGAAATTTAAATTTGTATAGACAAAAAATGAACAAACGTTAAATTCCATTAACTAGTTCAAAATGATTACAACATGCCTCTTGGGCTTACAAAATAAATCTCTAAGATAAAAAGGTCGAATGCATCCTCTTCTGCGCAAGGTAGGCGTTCAAGCTTAATTCTTTATGTAGTTTCTTTGTAAGCTCCAAAACCCTTTTCTCACTCGCATAACATTGAGCTTCGAAAGTGTCTTGTTCTTCCTTTAGTTTAATCCAACCCTTTTGCAAGTCTTCAAGAGGAGTAGGCATGTTGAATGGAGGACAATATACAAGATCTCTTCTTCAGCAACAGGCTCTATAATAACCGGTAGGATGAGGGGTAAGGCATCATGAGTTTCTGAGCACGAGCTCGCACCTACCTAAGATAAGGTTCAAAGGGAATATAATTCTTGTGTCCTAGTGTACCACTATCTTCTTTGTTTACCATCATCCCAGCTCGTGCAAACCATTGATGGTAGCCTTGATTGTCGCTCTCGTAATCAAATACCACTCCTTTGATGAGCATATCATGAGGACAATCTCTTCGGGCGTAACCAAACTGTCACAAGGATAAGCAAGGGTTGTAAGTTATACCCCCCCTAATTCCAAGTAGAGGGACATTAGGGAATTCCCCACAATGGTCAATGATAGAAGTATCCTCCAAGGATCTCGAACACCAATGGATATCAGAGTTTGTAAGGGACATAATCCTTTGAGACCATGTCAATCTTTGCTTGTTCTTCAATGTTGATCGAGGTAAGTGCGAAATAAACCACTTGGCAAGTAGGGGAATACAACACAAGAGAGTACCTTTTTTCTTCATGGTGCGGGTATGGAAACAATGTAAGATGTCTCCCAGTAAGGTAGGTATAGGATTACGAGAGAGAAATACTGTGATGGCATTCACATCTATGAATTGGTCCGAGTTGGGAAATAGAACCAAACCATAGATGAGAAGGGCTAGGACATCCTTAAAGGCTTGAAAATCCAAATCTTCCCAAAATGAACGAACCTTCTCCAATAAGAACTTGGATAAGAACCCTTGAACCCCGCTTCTTGTCTCCCAATTTGCTACAATGCCGACTCTCTTTATATGCAGGGCTTCGGCAATGACTTTAGGTTTTGGAATCCCTTATAAACCGGTGAACGATTCTTGATCAAGCATCGACACTCCTAATAGCAAAGAGAATTCTTCTATTGTTGGAACTAACTGATAGTCGGGGAAGGTGAAGCAATGATGCATGGGATCAAAGAATTGGAAAAGCACGCACATCATCTCTTCTTGGAAATTGGAGGTAGCCAAATTGAGGAGTCGACCATACTTCTTGGTGAAAGAAGAGTCTTCAGGTACCCTTGACACTAACTCTTGGAGTTGAGGGTGTGCTTTCACAAAGTTGATTCTAATGGTATTTCTTCGGACGTAGTTCATGGCCTACAAAACAAAAACAAAGATAAATTCCTAAATCCTTGAAATGGTTAGTGATAATGTTTATGATGTTATGTACAAGTAAGCACATACACACAAGGAAAACAAGTCCTTAGGTTTAGGCTTGCATGGAGTTTGTAGGTAAGTACCCTCTTGAAGTTTTAGTTAGCTCAAACTTGTCCTAGTAATAATAATCGGGTTCTAAAGGGTCTCAATATCACTGACCTTTCTTTTAGGCATTGTCTCAGCATAATCAATATTTTCTTGCGGTCAAGATATCCCAAAAGTCCAATCTCAATGAGTGTAGTATCGAGTATAAACCAATTTTCATCTTCCCACCGAAACCGGTCATCTCACTACGTCCTAATGGCCAAGTTTGTTTAATTAAGGTTCTAAAGTCAATTAGTGCTTCATGACGCCACTCAACGGCCCCGTATTCTCCTTGATTCAACACAAGGGATATCGGTACCCACAAATGCGTCACACTAACATAGCAATTATTTCAACCATATCGGTCTATGTCGTACAATTTCCACAATCTATTGCTACTTACCTAAAAAGGTGTCCCAATTCCGGGTAGAGGATCAAAGCAAGCCCAAACAAGGAACCAAAATGAAAATAAAGAAAGTCAAACAATGAAAGCAAATAAAGGTGATCTAACCCTAAGGTAAACCCACTTTTAAGTTTTGCTCCAGCAGAGTCGCCAGTTCTGTGATACGGTGGGAGAACTGACTTGTGATATTTTACGTTTGATCGCAAATGTTGCAGTTAGCAAGAGTCGCCACTGACTTTTCTCTTATCCAAAAGGAAAGGTGGAAAAGACCAGGAAAGACCTTTGAGATTATTTCTTGAGTTCGGGGGATAGATTATGAAAAGGGAAGGTGTTAGCACCCTTTTCATCCAAAGTTATCTATGGGCTCTTAGTTGCTTGCTAGATCACTTGCTTTTGTTTGAAAATGTGCTTTGTAGTGGTTTTAAAAGTATTTCGCCTTTGTTTAGGCAAACTTTGTAATGGTTCTCGTTCGTAAGAACGTATAAAAAGTGTTGGACTTTTGAAAATATTTCATGTTTTAAAAGTGTTTGGTGTTTGTTTTGAAAGTGAGCAAGGATGTTTGTTTTGAAAGTGAGCAAGCAACTAGGAATAATCTACCTACTCAAAAGTCATTATTCATTTCTTCCTTCCTTTGATATTGCTATCTTACTATTGATTTAGTAAGAAGCCTTATCTTTGGATGTAAAGGGATGGGCATGAGTCATCGTATAGTCATGATAGCAATGTTGTAAGATATCTTTTCATTTCTCTTTGACGGACTAAGATCATTTGAAAGGCAGCATTTTTAGCGTCATTGAGAGACTATGATCTTGTATTTTTGATTGTTTTTGCTAAGATATCCCACATGCATAACATGACCATTTTTATAAGGCAACAAGTGGAATTACCCTAAGGGTGCATGTGTGAATAGTGTATTTGATTTGCATGCATTTAATCTTTGATTAGATTTATCTACTTGTTGATTTTTATCTTTCCATACAAACTCTTTTACTAGCATTTATTTGAAAGCGATAAATTGCGGAAAGTAAAATTACTACGCTATTACATCATTAGGAGGATGGGGTATACAAATTTACAAATGGGGATTGCAAGAAATTAAACCTAATTATCTATTACAACCATATTGAATAATGTACAATAATTGGAAAGAATATAATGTGCATGGATGTAAACAAAAAGGAAATTATTTTTGCTTGGATTTTGTTAAGGGTTTGGTTTTAACCTAATTATCTAAAAGAAAATAATTAATTAAATTAAGAAAATAAAGCCTAAACTAATTAAGAAAAGAAATTAAATTAGAAAGCATTTTTTAGCGTTTTTTAGAAAAGGTCTTAAGTTTAGTCAAAATAATATGGAAATTAATTAATTAAAAGAAAACCAAAATTCTAAGTTGATTTTAATTAGAAAATAAAATAACTAAACGTAAATATAATTATTAATTTATTAAGAAAAAGAATTAAATTTGTTTAAGAAAATATTTTTGTCTTTTTGTTTTTTTTAAAGGAATAAAAATATGAGTGAATATAAATATATTAGATATATAAATAAATAAACTATTTTTTGGATTTTTATTATTAATAATAATAATAATAATAATAAAATTAAAAAAATAAAATATAAAAATAAAAGTCGGGGGGTTTGAAATGGAATGTGGTAGTTTGTTAGAAAATATAGTTTTCAGTCTGGCCCAAATGGTGTTTTTTTGTAATCAGAAAAAAAAATAAAAAAAAAGGTTGGGCTTGTGTTGTAGCAAGCAGGAAGGGGGGTGAGTTTCAGCAAATATGACAAGGGCCCAGTACTGGAGGCCCAGTGCGCTGGTTGTTTGTAACAAAAAAAGAAAGAAAAAGTTGGAAAATATAGCAAAAGACAGCGCTGGAACTTAAACCCATGACCTTGACTATAAACGCGCGCTGCCTTTACCATTGGGATGGATGTACATCCGTTAAGTTAATTGAAACAATAAATACATAATACAAAACAAGTTCCAGAAATGAACTTCATCTTCAACCTCCAGCCATGGTTCCTGTAACTCACTCATTTCTCATCCATTCCCAAAACTTCCAACATCAAACTTGTTAGAAATTTCATCACGATTCTTAATATGTAAGTAACTTACGCTAATTCTCAAAGATGAGCATGAATTTCTAAAAGTACCAAATCCTGACCTAACTTTTTTCAGAGATTCAAACCTAAAATTCTCTAAGCTCAATCAATATAAATGAAAACTATGAACATGTACAAATTCAGGGTAATGATATCTACATTTTATCTTCACAAATCATAATCAAATGATGCTTGTATGAAGAGATAGAAGTTCAGAAAAAATACCTCAAAATTGGAAATCGTGAAATGAGTTTGAGTTGCTTTCATGGAGTTGAGATGATCAAGTTAGCTTCCTCAAGTTCCCAGGAAGCTAATGCAATGCCTAGCTTGAGCTATGAATGGATGGAATGGCCTGGAGAAGTCCACTTGAAGACTCTGTTTTTTGGTTATAGAGGTTGATGAAAATGGTGTTACAGTTTCAAAACAAGGACAGAGATGGACTATATTTGAGGTATAGAACCTTTTCAAATGAATTTGAGGGAAAACGCACGAGGGAAATGAGAGATACACGTTCAAGGTCAGAACTGTGTATCAATGGAGTTTTTGAGCAATTTCTGGTTTGTGAGTGTTTGAGAGAGTTTCAGGGTGCTAGGATTCGTTTCTTAGCTTGCAAATAGTGTCTCTATTTATACGCAAAAGGTTTTGTAACTTGAAACAATTCAGAATTTGAATTCACATGTTTAAGCTCAACATGTGATTTTCTTGACAAAAAAAGTTTCCATGCCTTTGTACTTGCTATTGTAGAGTGGTTACACTTTAAAAAAGCTTTCTTATGACTTTGTGGATGGAGTGTACTTGAAGAGAATAAGTTATGAGCTTAAGAAGTTGACTTTGTGCATACAGCTTGCTTTACAAAAATGGAAATGGTGACTTTCTCCCTAAAATGGAAAAATGCTCTGGACAATGCTTAAATCAATAGGACAATTGATCCATCAGTTGTGTAAACATTAAATTAAGGAGTGACAAACAAGTTTGAGGCCTGCAAAGTTAGGATTATGCAGCATGGCCATAGATTGGATTAATTGTTCATCATGAAAATGACTTGAAAAACAAAGTTTGAAAACCCTAACTTCTGGCCTTCGATTCTCTTAGCTCAAGTATGACCTCAATGAGTTCTTTGAAATTTTGGAAAGATTGTAACATCCTATACAACCTTTATGTTGGTCGTTTTTGAAAATTCAATTTGGAACTAAATGAAAAGTTTCCATGAAGTTAGGTTAAAATCCCGCCTAACTAGGGTAAAATTTCACTAAGTATAATTAGTTTCATGGTCACGTCTTCACAAATTCATAACTTGAAATATAAGCATTTCTAGGAAAGGTTATGCCCTACAATGTTTTAGATATCATTTAGATCTACAACTTTCATGTTGGAAGTTTCCCTTGAATCATCTTGCATCATGGTGGAAATTTGGCACAAAGTTATGAAAAAATGTGAACTTTCCAACACTTAGAAAAAATTCTAAGTCTTGGAATTTTGACTTTTCAAAGATGAATTTTGAATTTTGAATTCCTTGATGAACAAGTTTCATATTTTTACATGTCTTGATGAATTGTAATCTTTGAAACTTGATTTTGATTAAAAAGTCAAAGTTTGACTTTTCAGTGTACATTTGACTTTTAATCAGTTGACTGAAATTCAACTATCAATCAATTGATCTTGAGAAATGTTTTGAGCCTTTCCATTAGGTCAAAATGATGTATTTGAATCCTTGAGATCATGTCTTAAACCAATAAGTCATTTGTTAGGTCAAAAGTAAAAAATTGAACCACCTCAGTCAAAACCCTAATTTTGACCATTTTGCCCTTTTGATGATCTGATCAAATTTCTTAAGGAATTGTGATCCAAACTTGATCAATTGACATATATGAGTTCATGATGTTGATATGGATAAAAAATTAAGAAGTTTGTCTGTAAATTGACCACAATTGACTTTTTCCCCAATACAGCTGATTTTAGGTCAACTTATCAATTGACTGAGCAAAAATGTGATCCAAGACTTGAAACTTGACATGAGAAATCTTGAGGGTTACTAATTATCCATGAAATTCATTTGAGGCTTTGAAAGTTCAATTATCCTTGTACAAACTAAAACCCTAATTTTGAGTTGTCAGTGTTTGAGGAGGTGTCTTGAGCTGATCAAACCTTGTGTAGTCTCGAATCAATGGAGATTTTATGAGATATTTCTTGAGAAATGAGAGGGAAAGTTTTAGAGTACAACAGTATGTTAGACATTAACTGGAAGAAGTATAAGAATAAATCTGTGGTCGATTTAAATTGAGCCAGAAAATGTCTACGACTGTCTTCAACTGGAAGACGTGTCAGAATAAACCTATGCTTGATTTAGTCTGAGCTAGAAGATGTGCACGACCGTCTTTATCTGGAAGAAGTATATGAATAGATCTACGCCCGATCTAAACTGATCCTGCAAATGCTTGACTTTGAGAATGACCTTCTAAGGAAATTGCTTAAGTAGCCATTTGTCAGGTGTAGCCTTTGAGAATACTGTCTGGTCGTATAAGTAGTTGATGATGTTTTTTTGTTGATTAATCTTTCCTGAAAAGGTAAAGATTTAGTTGCATGCAATATTATGATGTATGAAATGCGTTGTGTAATGATGTTCTCAAAATAAATGAGACTGTGCTATATGCATTTTGTACGCATATGCTGTGCTGTTTGTAAATGACGTTTGAATATGAAATGTTGTTGAAGTGTATTTGTAAATTTGAGCAGTATCTTTGTCTGGGGAAAATAAATTCTTGACTCTTGCTGGGGATGAAGAGTATGTGTATCTTCGATCTTCTGGGAATTGTTTTTGTTGGGGATCCGTGCTCTTTGTTTGAGGAAAATCCGCTGGGGAATGTTGATTTCTGCTTGGGGAGAAGAGTTCAGGGACATTAGTGTTCCTCGCTGTTGTACCCCAAAATTTGCCCTCTTCATTTTACCTTAAGTTTTTGAGATAGGGTCAAAGTATCTATAGCTCTCATAGTTTTCTTCAAGCTGTGGGAAATGGTTGTATTGTCAATTAATCTAAGCAGGCTCGCATATCTTCTCTCTTTTGATCATTCGAGCTACCAAGGCTTCTCAGGCCTCGTGACATCTCAATTTGGTTCTTTGTTTCATCATAGAATTAAAAAATGGCAAGGGTTTCAAATTAAATCTCATTTTTCTCTTATCCACAGGCCCTTGTGCATGGTTTCTGATTGCTGAAATATATGGCACCTTTATTGATAAAGTTTTGGGAATCATTATTATTATGAGTTTTATCTCAATACCTTAGGCATCTGAGTTCAAAATATCAGCAATGATAGGGTTTCGATCATAGATATATCTTCTCACTAAAATACAAGGCTATTCGTCTTCCAAGGAGCTTTTGAGTTGGATATTTTAGGAGAAGAGGAGAAACTTTTGAATGTTGGTGGTTCATTTTTATTCAACTTAAAAACCTGTATTAGGCGCCAAAATTCAAATAAATCTTAAGGAAGTTCAACTTCCAATTCAAAGTTCGTAGGTGCTACACGGTATCCTAGGGCCAAGATCATTCAGGATTTCAATGGATAATACAAGTTACGATATTCTAAATCGTTTCTTTTCATTCATGCTCAAGAATTCAAAGCTATACAAAGTTTCATTGCTATTCAAATTTACAAGCATAAAATTGAATACACTTGTTTCTAGTTTCACTACCAATTACAAGTCCTCAAGTCTCAAAGTTCAAATTACAAGTTGAAATCATAATGTTACAAGGTACTTCAACAATCAAGTAAGTGTGGGAGCAAGAAGGTACTAGCAAAATACCAGGTAGTGAGTAGTAAAAATGTGATACATGGCCTTCACAGATGTGAGGGTTTATATAATGCCCCTGACGCATGGCCATTGGTTCCTGATTTCCCATCTACATATGCGGGTCCGAAAAATCAAGTAACTTCGAAGACTTGGTGAAACCGGGCAGATGTGCTCGTAACTAACCGTTGGTTCTGGAGAGGGGGATGGTTGTGGGCATCTCTTTGGTTAGTCCCTGGTGGCCTGCACGACGCTGGTGTCAGGCAAGCTGAGAAGACACTCGACGAGCATCTTGGATCAGCGCTGGACCATAAGGGCAAAAGGGTGACATTTCCTGAAAGATACGGGCAGTCCGGGTCACGGTCAGTGGGTGGCACCTATGAGATGTCTTAGACTGGGCTCACTCAATATTTTAGGCCAGTCCAGAACAGTAGCCCTCCAAGTTGTTGCTTTTGGGCACTGGAGTGAAGACTTTGATGTTTGCTCTAAGGACGGGGAAATGAGCGTTTGCCCGTTATACTTCTCTGTTAGGGAGGCGAAACGTTTGTTGTTGCGGCCTTTGAATTTAGAGAGGTAGCGTGTTTTGAGAAATGTGCTAGTCGAGCGGCGCGAATGATGGCCTATGGCTAGGGTGTCATAATGACGACCCTAGGGTTCGCAAGGCACGTTATTGGTACGTGCGGGCCGTTTGAGCTATAAATACGAGAGGAATAGGGCGATTAGTATTTTCTCCTTCTCCTTCAACTTCTCATATTAGCTCAACCGTCGACCATCAGCATTTGCTCAGTTTCTTTGTTCGCGGTCATCCAGCTTCATCTCTTCTTCTTCTTTTGGTGAGTTTTCGTTCCTCCATTGTTGCATGTCTTAGTGTTTTTGTTTTTTTCCTTTTAGATATGCATGCGGTTAGGATTTAGGGTTCTGTTAGGGAGTAGGTCATTAGAGACTCTAGGCGAAGGACGTTGTTCTTATGGCGCGTGGCTGCTGGAGCCGCCGTGAGGCTTCTTTGGGGGCCTAGCATCGTATGATAGGTGATTTGTTAGGGTTTGAGTTTTTCTGCAATTTATTCCCGTTAGTGTGCCTTGGTGAGGGATTAGGACTTCCTCCCGCATTTTATGCCCGTCAGCATATTTCAGCAAGGGTTCGGATCGGGGATACGATCCTCGTCTCCCAACACCCTTTCACTTGTCTAGCGGTGGAAGGGAGGCTCCGGCTTTGATGTCGAGCTCATCTTTTTCCTCTGCTTTTCAGGTGCTATGGCTGACGATGCACATGTTGTCATTTCGAACGAGTCTACATAATCCTCTGGGAGCTCTTCGAGTGATACTAGTGATAGCTCGTCGTGTATTTTGGAAATCTTTGTGGAGCAGCAGAACCAGATGGATCAATAGATGGGGGAGCCCGACATGGGGGAGACCTCTTAGGCTCGGGACAGCCTGTTTCCTCCTCAAGATGACGAGGATCCTCGAGATTGGGTAACGAAATACCCTTGGGAGTGGCGGTCATATTTTTATGAGCACGGGGAGGTCATTTTCACCAATGTTTACATCCATGAGGAGGGGGGCTGAGAGGAGTGGTCGTTGTATATCCATGGGAAAGACAATAGGATCTTCTCAAGATATGATAGGATGAGAATTCCTATGTACGATATAGTCTTCCAGGAGATGGGTCTCCGCCTTCCTTTTTCTGACTTTAAAATGGCCGTTTTCTGGCATCTGCACGTGGCTCCCTCCCAGTTAGACCTGAACGGGATTGCGTTCGTGCAGGCGGTCCAGATCGTGTGTGAATATCTGAAGATTGGGGCCACGATCCCGTTGTTCTTCTATTGTTTTCACATCCAGAGGAGTAGGACTGACAGACGGTGGGGATGGGTCTCCCTCAAACAGGGCAATGGGAAGTTGTTTAAGGCCTACTTGGAGTCCGTGCATCATTTTAAAGACAAGTACATCTTGGTGCAACTCACATCGAAGAAGGCGTTGCTGAATATTTTTAGGAGCCGACCGTCACTCAATGAGGATGGCACTCCTCGTATAAACGAGTCGGGGGGGGCCTACCACGACGTTGGTCGCCAAGTTCCCATTATAATAGACCAGCAGAAATTTGGAGAAGGAGTTGGGCTCCCATGTCTAGAGAGAGGGGGAGCTTTGGGATGAGGACATGTCGAGCTTCACCACTATGACCTTGTTTGTAGTTCAAATTCCTCCGGTCCAGCGAGTCGGTCGGGGAGGTAGGCCAGTGCTGGATAGAAACGGGGAGCCCGTGTTTGAGCTGGGTCTCATAAACATCTGGGAGCTCCTTGGAAGCGAGGATCCCGTTAGATATTTGGGTACAAATTTTCTTTTTCCAGCACGTGGTCATCGTTTGTTTGACCTTTCATTTTACTGACTCCTCTTTTTTTTTTGCAGAAAATATGAATCCTGCTCAGGAACGTCTGGCCAAGACACTTGCTGCTCGGGTGAGAAAGGCCAAGAAGGATGCATAGACTAGCACAAGGCCAGTTCCTGCTCCTGGATCAGGTGGATCATCCTCGACTCCGACCACAAGTGCTTTGTCTCCATCTGCTGTTTCCTCTAAGGCGAAAAGGCCTCGACCCGAGGGGAGCGTTGACCTTATCGGGGAGATGGGAAAAGGGGCTTATGATCTATCTCCTTGTTGGCTGGTGGGCTCCTTTTTCGAGAGCATCTCTTCGTCTTCCAAGGGCTGAATCTCTTCTTCTCAAGGGAACGAGCCATCCAGAAAAGAGGGCTACGCTGGCCCAAGACACTGATGGTTTGATGCAGATCTTGGAGATGGATGTCGCATATACTGAGGGGAGTTCATCCCAGGATATGGAAATTAAGAACCTCCGAGCCAAGTTGACAGCGACCGAGAAGGCCTTGGTCGATAAAGACAAAGCCCTAAGGTTGGCCGAGGCAGAGTCGGGGAAGTTATCCGAGGAGCGTAGCACTCTTATATTCAAGAGAGAGAGTCTCGAGGGGAAGGTGGCAGCCCTGAATGCCGAGCTTGTACCCGCTAAAGACGAACCAGAGGATACCAAGGACCTAAAGACTCGGTCCAAGTTAGTATCCTGTTTCCAGCTTTTAGTGGACGATGCCCAAGCCTCTTTCGAGAGGATCTTCGACAATGCGGTGAATTAGATGCGTGTGTTGAATCCCGGTGTTGAGCTCAATACTTCAGGAATGGGGTTAACTACTACGTGGATGATGGACATATTCTGGTCCCCGACTACCTGAGTGATATTGTCAATTAACCAGCCGGGGATCCTGCTCGATTATCGCCTATCGTCAAAGGTGAAACAGAGGGGGGATTATGCATTTGTTTTGGCCTGCGCGCTGTTTTGTAATATTTGTTATTTCCTCGGCTGTCCCTCGTTTATGTAATATTCGCATAATTTCGGTCTAATTTGTCGCTTTATTTATTTTTCGGCCATTGGTAGTTTCACTTTGAATATTTAACTTGTGTTATTTGTATGTTTATTGACAACTTAGCCCGATTAGGACATTTATATTTTGCAGAGTTTGTAATGGGGATATACTCGTTTTGTATGTTCGTCAGTGTAGGGGAACCGATCAAACCGCTGGGGCGAATGTCGGGCGAGGGCCGAAACCCATGTCTCATTTTGAGAGACTCGGGTTCGGCAGCGTGAACTTCCCATCACGAGTCGGGCGTTCTACCGTCTTAGCACAAAGACTGTGGAGCTCGATCGAGTTATCCACGTCGGGATGAGGGTACGCTCGTCAACATAGCGGAGCCTCGCTCCTTCTAAATACTTTGAGTGTTACGCTTATGCCTAGGCGCGCACGCGTGGTCGTGCTCAGGCAAGTCTGTCTTGTTGACTGAACCTACTGACTGCTCAGTGTTTTTAACTGTAGTATTGTTTTAGCTTTTCAGAGTTCATGATCAAACAAGTTGTTCCCCTTGTAAGTTCTCAAAGTAATACGTTCTGGTTCCCGTTTTGGCGTAGACGCGATAAGGACCTTCCCAGTTCTCCGCGAGCTTGCCCTTGCGAGATTATTTGCAATTTCTCTTCAAGACAAGGCTGCTGACCTCGAACTCTTGAGGTATCACCTTGCCGTTGTAGTGCATGGCTATTTTTTGTTTGAGCAAGGCCTCTCGCAGGGCCGCTCCTGTTCTGATTTATTCCACCAGATCCAGTTCTTCTTTGAGGGAGACGTTGTTCATCTCCTTATCGAGAGGTGCCTCAGTCCATCTGGAAGGTTCCTCGATTTCGACGGGGATAACGACCTCCATCCAGTATGCTAGCCGGAATGGAGACTCCCCAATAGACGAGTAAGTGGTCATTCGATAGGCCCAAAGCATGTTGTGTAGCTCTTCGACCCATCGTTTCTTGGTTTCGTCCAACCTTTGATTAAGGCCTCTGAGTATCACCCTTTTGGCAGCCTCGGCCTGGCCGTTGGTCTGGGGATGCTCGACAGAGGCGAAATGTTGGGTCATGCCAAGTTTGGCAACAAATTCATGGAAGGTGTGGCCCGTGAACTGGGTCCCGTTTTCGGTGACTATCACTTATGGAATGCCAAAACGAGCCAGCATATTTATTTTGTAGAAGCGGAGGATGTTCTGGGCAGTGATTTTGGCCAAGGCTTCCGCTTCTATCCACTTGGTGAAGTAGTCGACCGTTACTATCAGATATGTTTTCTGATTGGCTCCAACCACGAACGGGCCGAGGAGGTCTAGTCCCCACCAGGCGAAGGGCCAAGGAGAGGAGAGAAATTTTAGCTCGCTAGGAGGAACTAAATGTATGTCACTGTGTCTTTGGCATTTGTCGCATTTCATCACGTGTTCTCTCGCATCGTGATGCATGGTGGGCCAGTAGTATCCTGCCCGTAATGCTTTCCTCGCGAGGGATCTTTGTAGCAGTAGAAATGTTCAAGACTAAGCCATTGGATTGACTAGAATTTATACAAATCAAAATAAAAGATGAAACATCATTGTCATTGTCCGTTGGAAAACATACCTACTACCCACAATCATGAGAAAGGAGAATTTGCATCATCTCAAAGTGGAGGATATGGCTTGGATTTTAAAAATCAATAATGCCTCACTCAACACCCAAGTGAAAAATATCTCTCTTTACTATATATTGTATAAGTATAGTTATTTGCATCACTACAAGGATTGGCAAGAGTTCAACCTTTTTTGAGAAAAGTTTAAAGATAAAAGCCAAATTGGCAAAATGGTTCGAAATGAGATTGATTGACTTTTAGTCTTCTCATAAAAATGTCAAGGAATTATTAAGTTGATTGAAGTTTATTTATGAAAAATGTTTTGAAAATGCATGGACATAAGTCCAAGTTTATTATGAAAGTGGTTCAAGTTCAAAAACAAGAAGAGTTTTCAAAAAGGAAAAGAAGATTTTTGAAATTAAAGAAGATGGGAGGAGAAGAATGGACTATCCTAAAGCATAAGGTAAAAGCTAGGGATCAGAACCATCTAACCAACAAGAAACCAATACTTGACATTATGAGCCAAGATATAATTCTCATTCTTTGGATTGAAACAAATTAAGAAAAGAAATACTATACCTCTTGAGAGAACCAAACTTCAAGTGTATTAAGTCTTCACAAAAAATTGGGCAGAGTAACGGCTGTTTACAGGTGAATTCCAGATTACAAAGGGTGTAATCACAATAACCTGCACACAAAAACAAACAAGCAACCCAATGTCTTTAGGTAAACCTCAAGAACTCCAGATAAATAATCAGATAAGATCTCCAAGATAGGTCAAGGTTTCTAATCCTAAGTCCAAGAAAAGTCCCATGCTCCATAATGCCAAGGATAGTAACCAAATAGTCACCAAATAGTCCAAGCACCATTAAATATTCTTTAGGGTTTATGTTGATTATTAAGTGTCTTAAGAAAGGAAAAGAAAAGCTCAAGTTAGCAAAGTAAAAATGGCAAGAAAATAAATGCTCAAATGAGCAAAGATGAAAATGGCATGAAATGTAAATGCTAAAGGTAAATAGTACATAAAGCATAAAAAAAAGTATAAGGTAAACAAGTCAATAATTAGTGGTTAGTTGGATGACCATATTGAAGCTTGCATTTGGACCTCAATAGATGATTGGTAGAACCAAAGCCTCTACACAACAAGTTGCATTTCCTTTTTGTCAAGTATATCATCCATTTGGAATTCTCAAAAGTACCATTTAATGATCAACGTTGTTTAAGTGATCCGCGTTGACCAAAGGTGTTGTAGATATATTAGAGGATTGGTAGAACCAAAGCCTCCACATAATGAATCTCAAGGTTATTGGATCAAAGATATCAAATTAACATACTTGGGCCTACAATCATAAGTTTGGGCCACGAATGATAATTTATTCAAATCGGGACAAAATGTAGCGCTATGTTAAGCAATCATAAGTGGACTTATATAGAAGTCACACCTATTTTGAGGCCGGTCATAAGCAATCTATGCACCATTTGTTTTGAGACATGATATAGAGATCATGCTCTAACAACATCTAGTGTAATAAGAAAGGGATGAGAGGAAGAGGGATGGAAAAAATATACAAACCACATTTGAATTAAATTTTAATCAAACTATTATTAAAATCATTCATCCATTTTTGTGGAGTTAAACTCAACACCATGGATCCAATAATATTAATAAAATTCATGATCCAAAATCTAAATCAAGATCAGCCAGAAAATTATCACAAAATAATATCACATTTAATATACACAAAAAAGGATTTTTTAAAAATGTTTTAAAAATAGAAAATAATGAGAAAAATATCAACTATGTTCAAATTAATCAAGAAATGAAAAGTAAGACCATAGAAAAATCAGAAAAATGCCCAAGTAATTTTACAATTTTTTTTGGTAATTTTTCAAAGTCAGAAACTATTTTTAAAATTAAAATAAATGGGTAAAATAAAAAAAACAGGTAAAAAAAATATTAAAGTCAGAAACGAAAATAAGATAAGGTCACCAATATTTGTCACAATATCATTAGATCATTCCATAATTTTTCAGAATTTAAAAATGTATAAAAGTATTTTTAAACATTTAAAACAAATCAAATAAGTGTAAAATTTGTAAAAAATACGAAAACACAAAATTAAATTGTGAAAAAATAAAAATCAGAAAGAGAGTAATCAAAAATAATTTTCATAATTTTTTCAGATTTTTTGGACTAAAAATGAATTTTCTATGATTTTTTTGAAATTTAAAACATTTAAAATATAAAAATCAGAAAAAGAAAATAAAAGTAAAATATGTGGACCATTGGATGAAAGTCAAAACGCGTTAGTAATCAAATACAAGGGATCTGGCGCACTGTACATATCATGGTCATTAGTGAATATTGTACATAATCATTAATTAAATCAGAATTTGAAAAATACAGATGACACGCCTTCATTGGTTAGAAGATGACACGTTGGTCATCTTCAACCTCCAGCCATCACGAACTGTAGGTCTATAAAACTGTAAAATCAGATACTCAGACCTATGTCATTCGCTTCGTCTCTTCAAGACGAAGACAACCACACCCTCGCGCAAAATTTATATAAATTGTAGCTCAAGCAATTTGGATAGAAAGTTTTGAAAAGGGATTTGAAATTTCATGGTCAAAACGTGTTTCCAGTAAAAGGTAAGTATTGTGACTAAAACCAGGGAAATGAGAGCAACACAATGATATCAGAGTTTTGAAGAATTGATGAAGGAATCTACCTATTGAAGTTGAGTTGTAGAGCTCTGAAACTGGACTTCTATGGAGCAGTATAAGGCATGATTATTGAATGTAATTATATGGTTATCTTCAGGGATGATCAAGGAAGGTGAATTGATGGAAAAATTGGATTGAAAAAGGGTCGAGAATGGATTTTGAATTTACATAAAATTGAGTTATGGAGTAAGTTTGGCAGGGTGATTCTGGCTATCCAAGCTTGGGAAATTGAATGGGATAGTTCATGTATTTATAGGAGAAGCGAATGGGATCAAAAGGAAGAGTGAATGATGCGTTTTGGAGGGAAATCATGCACACCTGATGCACGACTGAAGTGTGATACAAACTTCATTAAAACTTATCTAATTCTTGCGTTTTGATGCGCTAAACAAATCTGGAACTTCACTAAACATGTTTAGAGGCAAAAACGCGTGGAAAACTTGTGATTAGAGGCCACATTATGTATTTCAAAATTCTGACTTGGTGAGAAATTCAATTTCAAAGAGCCAACTTCTGACCAACGGTATTTTCAACTCAAGGGATCTTAGGGCTTGATTCTTGATGCTTTAGAAAGATGAGGTTACAAGCTTTGCAATGCGAAAAGAATGGAGTTAAATGGATGATTGGGATGAAAGTTGTATTGAGTCAAAGTTGAAGAAAAAGAGCTGACTTTCCATACTTAGAAATATTTCACATTCTTCTTCAAAAATGACCTATAATGTCTTGCATCCAAACATGGCCTTCCACTTGGAATTTGCTCTTGACCAAAAAATATGGCATGAAGTAGACCTCTTAAATGACACTTTGAAACTTGAATCATTCAAAATATCCAAAATTTGAGCAAGTTATGATTTGTTGAAGTTGGAAAAAAAATCATGAAATGACCTATAATCTTTTGCATCTTTAAGGAAATTTCCATCCATTTTCCCACTTTGCACATAAAATAAGGCATAAAGTTCACATCTTAAAGATAATTATGGAAAAATAATGGACTCAAGGTGATAAAAATTGACCAAGTTAGGACCATTTGAAGTCACTCATGTAAAATTATGGATTCATCTAGATGACTTGTAATCTTTCTTCTTCACCAAGTTCCTTCCACATGAAAAATCCTTGGAAATTTTGAAGTGATTTATTGATACCCATTTGAAGAGGAGGATATCTTTGGAATCACTCTAAAATACCAAAAGGTGAGCAAGATGTACTCCTTTGAAGTTCAAAACCCTAGCTCCTAGATCAAGAAAATGCTTTGAGGAACTTTGACAAGTTTGAACAAACTTCTTGTACCAATATTCTTGCTTTGTGAATAGAAGTTGTTGAGGATGGTAATGAAGACTCATAGCCACCAAAACCACTTTTATATCTTGAAATTCGATAGAAATATGCTCTTGTGACCAATAGGAACAATGCCTTGTCCAAACATGACAACTTCTCCAATCAACCCCTTGTACTTTTGAGTCAAATCTAATAACCTTGAAGTGTGATGAACCAAAGCATCCTTTCCATGCCAATTCTCCCAAAACCAATCCAATGGTGAGGTTTGAACTTCTCAAGCTGTATTGACTAGGGTATGGAAATAAACTCATGAACCCATGGGGTAGCTTGTTAAATCTCATTGCCTTCACCTACATGGATAACAAGCAAGACAAACCAAAATTGCATTTTATTATTTAAATGAAGAAAAAAACAATATTCATGATCACAAAAGGAACATAAGTCAAGGTGTTTGGTAATCCCTCAAAAAGGGGAAAACTAAATGTAGGGAGGGGAACCAAGAATCCTAGTGTGATCTTGTTGTGAGTGAATCAAAATGGTATGATGAAGGGATCTTAGGGGAAAAATTGGGGTACAACAGCTGCCCTTATTTAAGTTTCTTCTATCCGGAGATACGAAGGTTAAAAATCTTCGTGTCGACGCGATCGAAGATACTTAAATATAAAACAAACCCTATTTTTGGCCCTAAGTTACCATGCAAATGCTTATGATCATGAATTCATATGAACAGGACCAAAGAGATGCAAAAATAACACTGGAGATGTAACAAAAATAAAGAAACAAAGGATCACCCCCACCAGGAAAATAAATCATCGGTGGACCCAGAGAACTAAATCAGAGAGGATGATAGGATGGTCAAAGGACACACCAACTTCTGCTGAAGGCGAAGCTACCGACGTTTACTGAAGGAAGAGAGAAAGATAACAAAACATCAACGTTCATTGACAATGTCCTACCAACATTCACTGAAGGTAGAAAGAGAATATATCATATCATCGCCGTTCACTGACGATGTACTACCAACGTTCACTGAGGGTAGCAAAAAGATAACAAACATTGACGTTCACTACCGATGGTCTACCAACTTTCACTGAAGGTAGAAAGAGAATATATCATATCACCGCTGTTCACTGATGATGAACTACCAATGTTCACTGAGGGTAGCAAAAAGATAACTAACACCAATGTTAACTACCGATGGTATACCAACTTTCACTGAAGGTAGAAAGAGAAAATATCATAGCATCGCTGTTCACTGATGATGAACTACCAACGCTCACTGAGGGTAGCAAAAAGATAACAAACACCGACGTTCATTGCCGATGGTCTACCAAATTTCACTGAAGGTAGAAAGAGAATATATCATATCACCGCCGTTCACTGACGATGAACTACCAACATTCACTAAGGGTAGAAAAAGATAACAAACACCGACGTTCACTGCCGATGGTCTACCAGCTTTCACTGAAGGTAGAAAGAGAATATATCATATCACCGTCGTTCACTGACGATGAACTACCAAAATTCATTGAGGGTAGCAAAAAGATAACAAACACCGACGTTCACTGTCGATGGTCTACCAAGTTTCACTGAAGGTATAAAGAGAATATATCATATCATCGTCGTTCACTTATGATGAACTACCAACGTTCACTGAGGGTAGAAAAAGATAACAAGTTTCCCCAAGATTCTGGTGTTTCACCTAGAACGGGTCTCAAATTATTCTTTAACCAAGGCACTCTTCCTGGAAAGGATAATATATAAGCTGTCTCAAATAAAGAGACTTGCTACTTGTTGTCATGGAGGGTTGTAAAAAGAGATGACTTTTTGGGAAGGAGGTATGACTTCCTGGGGAGATGCCATGATACTCTTACTGAGGGGATAAAGTCTTCTTGTTCAAAATAAATGCACCAACCAAAACTTGGGGTTTTCAACAATCCAAAGTGAATAACATTATCGGGGAACCACAAATCCAAACCAGAAATAAATTGGAATGAAACAGTCAACCAAAATTCATCCTTTGAGAAATAAACTCAAGAGGGAAAACCAAATTTATCCAAACAAGGAGTTATACCGGAAGGCTTAAAGCAAAAATCTTCTATGAGGGATAACTCAGTAGGAAAATTGAAAGAATATACGTTTTCTGCTTAAGTCCAACACTCTATTGAAAAGAGGGCAACGTAACTCTGCAAAACAGGGTAATATGTCAACAAAAATATCATTAAATGTCAATGAACAATGATATGCTAATTTTAGCTATGCATGATGTATGTATGAATGTATGAGTTCTATCGTGCATATGCTGACAAAACAGATACACAATCATTGGGAACAAACAAGCAAAACCGCCTCAGGCACTAACAACACTCGGCTAAACTTCATCCAAGATGATAATTCCAAGAAAGGTAAAGGCCAACTGTGGAAACAAAACCTACTGCCTGCTTTAACTTTACTTGGGAGAAACATAATCCAGAGGTAGACAAATCAAAGTGATGAAATAAACGGATACCGGGATAGAACATCCTTCTTCAGGCTTCATCGGGGAAACCAGTGTTTTTTAAAAAGTAACATGCCTACTGGAGATTGCAAGACCAGTCTCAAATAAAGCAGACTGACACCAAAACATCCAAACTTCGCTGGGGAATTCAAGCCTACTTTACTGGAGAAAAATGTGGATTGAAACTTCACATCATGAAAACTCAGAAAAGAGGAGAAATGAATCCAAACTTGACCGAGGATATCAGAATCATGAACCCAATACAGTGAAAACAAACTGAGTAGACCTTCCCGAGGGGAACAAAAGCTTCTCAAAACAACTGGAGTTTGTCCATTCCTGGGATCACCATTTTTATTGTCATTGCTTCATCACAACTCTCAAAGTAAAAATAAATTGTAAAGATCTTTTTTTTGAAAAATCAATTTTGTTTTTTAATCTCTTTGCTTTGAAAGTTATTATCAGTAATAAATGGAGTCTTTGCAAGCTAAATAAAATAATAAACAAAAAGAATTGGGTAAAAGCTCGAATTTCATTAATAGAATGGTAGTATGTGAATGACGAGACTCCATAGATGATTACAAAGTTTTAGAAATGGTAATACATAATGGAAAAGATACATTGAGATACAATGACAACTATCCCCCCTAACAACTTTTGAAATCCTGAGCAGCAGCTTTTCTTGAAGTATGGTGAGGATCCGAGAAGATTGTTGCTTCAACGATCAAGTCTTGTCTGACGTAGTTACTTGCCAAGAAAATCCCTAACTTTTTCCTAAGCTGCCCTTGCGGGTTTTCAACTTAGCGGGAAATTTATTCTGTTTATGTCTCTAATTTTTTCCTAGAATTCCCTTTTGGGTTTTTGGCCTACCGAGACGCTCCTTTTTTGCCTAAGCCGCCCTTTCGGGTTTTCAACTTAGCGAGCTGTTCTTTTATTTCTTTAGGAGACGTATTTCTTGATTGTGTCAGCGTTCATGGGATGTGGGAACTCCTCGCCATCCATAGTTTCAAGAATTAATGCACCTCCAGAGAAGGCTTTCTTGACAACATATGGGCCTTCAAAATTGGGAGTCCACTTGCCCCTAGAATCGGTGTTGAAATACATGATCTTCCTGAGCACGAGGTCGCCTTCTCTGAATTCACGAGGTTTAACCTTTTTATCAAAATATTTCTTCATTATTCTTTGATATAACTGGCCATGACACAAGGCTGTCATTCTCTTCTCCTCAATCAAATTCAATTGGTCAAACCTGTTATAGACCCATTCAGCCTCCGTCAACTTGGTTTCCATTATCACACGCAACGAGGGAATCTCTACCTCGACTGAGAGTACAACTTCCATTCCATACACTAAGGAGAACGGGGTTGCTCCTGTTGAAGTGCGGACAAATGTTTGATATCCATGCAGAGCAAAAGGGAGCATTTCATTCCAATCCTTATAAGTAATAACCATTTTCTGGATAATTCTCTTGATATTCTTATTAGCGGCTTCAACAACCCTATTCATCTTTGGCCTATATGGAGATGAATTGTGATGGACAATCTTGAATTCTTCACACAGTTCTGTCATCATCTTGTTGTTCAAATTCGAGCCATTTTTAGTGATGATTCTGCTCGGCACATCATACCGGCATATAAGATTATTCTTGATGAAACGTACAACCACCTGTTTAGTAACATTGGCATATGAAGCAGCCTCCACCCATTTGGTGAAGTAATCAATTGCTTCCAAGATAAAATGGTGCCCATTTGAAACTTTGGGTTCTATCATCCCAATCATGTCAATACCCCATATAGAGAAAGGCCACGGGGAGGAAATCACATTGAGGAGTTTCAGAGGCACATGGACCTTGTCTGCGTAAATCTGGCATTTATGGCACTTCTTTGCAAATTTGTAACAGTCAGATTCCATTCTCAGCCAATAATAACCTGCCCTTAGCATCTTTTTAGCCATCGAATGTCCATTGGCATGAGTGCCAAATGAACCTTCATGAATCTCATGCATCAACATGTCTGCTTCGTGTCTATCCACACATCTGAGCAAGACCATGTCATAATTTATCTTGTATAACACATTTTCACTGAGGAAGAAACTGCCTGCCAATCTTCTCAATGTTTTTCTATCTTTCTTCAACGCATCAATCGGGTATTCCCGAGTCTGAAGAAAATGCTTGATATCATAATACCAAGGTTTTTCATTTGCTACCTCCTCTGTTGTAAACACATGAGCGGGCATATCCAACCATCGAACCGTAATTCGGGGTATATCATTCCAAGTATTCACTTGGTACATAGAAGCCAAAGTTGCCAGAGCATCCGCCATTTGATTTTCATCTCTAGGGATGTGATAGAATTCAACTTTTTGAAGAATGGTAATAATCTTCTAGAATAATCTTTGTAAGGGATCAAGCCAGCGTGACGAGTATCCCATTCTCCTTTAATTTGATTTATTACCAAAGATGAATCACCATACACATCTAGAATTTTTATTCTGAGATCAATAGCTTCCTCGAGACCCATGATGCAAGCCTCATATTCTGCCATATTATTAGTGCAATCAAATGTTAACCTTGCAGTAAAAGGAATGTGCGATCCATGAGGAGTGACAATCATAGCACCAATTCCTTTACCATAAGAATTCACAGCTCCATCAAATATCATACTCCAACGAGATTCAGGGTCAGGACCTTCCTCAAGTAATGGTTCATCATAATCCTTCACTTTCAGGAACATCACATCCTCATCGGGGAATTCATATTCTGCAGACTGGTGATCCTCCACTGGTTGGTGAGAAAGATAATCTGCCAACACACTACTTTTAATAGCTTTTTGAGTGCGGTATTCTATATCATATTCATATAACAACATCTACCAGCAGGTAATTCTCCCAATAAGAGCAGGTTTTTCAAAAATGTACTTGATTGGATCCATTTTGGAGATCAACCAAGTGGTGTGATTCAACATATACTTCCGCAAACGCTTTGCCTCCCAGGCAAAAGCACAACATGTTTTTTCCAGCATGGAATACCGTGACTCATAATCAGTGAATTTTTTACTGAGATAATAAATGGCGAACTCCTTCTTCCCTGTTTCATCCTGTTGTCCCAGAATACAAGACATGGATTTATCTAACGCTGTCAGATACATAATCAACAGTCTTCCTTCTACGGGAGGGAGCAAGATAGGAGGTTCAAGCTAATATTCTTTAATACTTTCAAATGCCCTTTGTCATTCATCCATCCATACACAACCTTGATCTTTCTTTAATAACTTAAAGATCGGTTCACATGTTGCAGTCATGGGGGAAATGAATCTGGAAATATAATTAAAACGCCCAAGGAAACCTCTAACTTGCTTTTCAGTTCTTGGTGCTAGCATTTCTTGAATTACTTTGACTTTATCAGGGTCAACTTCAATCCCTTTCTAGCTAACAATGAAATCCAACAACTTCCCTGATCGAACACCGAAGGTGCATTTATTTGGATTCAAGCGGGGACGATACTTCCTCAAACGCTGAAACAGCTTCAACAAATCTTCTATATGCCCTTTTTCAGTTTGGGATTTGGCAATCATATCATCAACATATACTTCAATTTCCTTGTGCATCAGATCATGGAATAGGGTTATCATAGCCCTCTGGTACGTTGCACTAGCGTTCTTCAACCCGAAAGGCATCACTCTGTAACCGAATGTTCCCCAGGGTGTGATAAAAGTTGTTCTTTCCATGTCCTCTAGAGCCATTCTTATTTGATTATACCCGGAAAATCCGTCCATGAACGAGAATACTTTGAATTTTTCTGTGCTATCCACTAACATGTCGATATGTGGCAATGGAAAATCATCTTTTGGACTAGCTTTATTTAGATCTCTCTAATCTACGCACATGCAGACTTTTCCGTATTTTTTGGGTACTGGGACAATGTAGGAAATCCATTGAGGATACACTGACATCACGAGAAAACCAGCATTAATCTGCTTTAGAACCTCCTCTTTGATCTTTACTGCCATATATGGGTGAGTTCTTCTCAACTTTTGTTTAATTGGCGGACACTCTGGCTTCAATGACAAACGATGCTCGATGATATCTGTATCTAGACCAGGCATATCTTGGTAAAAGAAAGCAAAGATATCCACATACTCCTTTAACAACTCAATCAACTTTCTCTTTACATTGGGATGCAGCGATGCTCCAATCTTGACTTCCTTTGGATCTTCTTCTGAACCCAAATTGATCACTTCCAAAGGCGCTTTATATGGCTGAATGGTATTTTCCTCGTGCTCAAGCAACCGTGAGACCTCTTCTAGAATCTCATCATAATCTTCTTCTTCAGCCCCAAACACAGGACATTCAAAGTTGGGAGAGGGTGCAGGGTTATTGTATTCAACGGGTTTTTTAGTTAATCTGCACATATGATTTATGATTGCTTTTAGAAACTGAAACATATAACAAGTGATTATGCAGATTGAATTCCAGTTATTATTTATTTTAAAAGGGGTTTTTTTATTACCATTTTCCAAGAAAAAGCATAAAATTAAGACATGATTCGGGAAGCAATGACAACTTTTATTAATGATCTTAAAAGTCACAGCAAACAGATAAGCCCTACAACATTAATACTTCCACCTTGGGCAGAGTGAAAGCTTTTCAAGAAAAAAACAATTAACAAATCAAATTACTTTGAAACATGTATGCAAGAGGGAACATAAATGGTGACCCAGTTCTGAACCCTGACTCCGTGCGTCACATAATTCGGCATTTCCTGCTCTGCTTCATCCTCCTCAATAACATTAACTCCATAATCAGTTGGATGGAGGTAACCTCCGCTGTGGAAAACATTATGATAGCTGCTCATAGTAGACTTTGACTTCAAACTTTCGCCTTTGCTATTCTTCGAAGAGAACCCAAAGCCAGTTTTGTTCTTGTTTACGGGTGAATCCATAATTCGTCCCCAAACTTCATTATGACCCTTACGCACAACCTTCTGCGCATCCTTCAGCGAGACCATGTAATTCTCATTTCTCCTTATGTTGTCAATGGATAAGGCTTGGAACTGGGTTCCAACAACAACGTCATCCGCTTCTACAATGCTGAAAGAGGATCAATGAGATATCAACAATGCCTGCTCCCTATTTATGATCACTACCTTCCCTTCACTCACAAACTTTAGCTTCTGATGTAAAGTTGAAGTGACAGCCCCTGCTTCATGTATCCACGGCCGTCCTAGAAGACAGCTATAAGCAGGAATGATGTCCATGACCTGGAAGGTTATCTGGAACAAATATGGTTCTATATGGATAGGTAAGTCCACTTCACCGATGAAAGATTTCCTTTACCCATCAAACGCCTTCACAATGATGCCACTCGGGCGCATAGGCATTCCATGATATTTCAACTTCATGAGAGAACTCCTTGGTACAACATTCAACGCATATCCATTATCAATTAGCACATTGGATAGTGAATCATTCTTGCAGCTCATAGAGATGTGGAGGGCCAGGTTGCGATTCCTCCCTTCATCTGGAAATTCATCATCGCAGAAACTCAAGTTATTACATGATGTAATGTCTCCTATTACGCTGCTGAATTGATCTATTGGAATATCACTCTCCACAAAAGCTTGGTCCAGTACCCTCATCAAGGATTCTCTATGAGAAGAGGAGTTCATCAATAAAGCTAAAATATATATTTTTGAAGGAGTCTGCAGTAGCTAATCTTCAATTATGTAGTCACTCATCTTAATTATCTTCAAAATATCATCCACTTCTTTCTCTAACATAGCTCCACTAGTCTCTCCTGTAGCCTTCTTAGGTTCATCATTCTCAGCAATTTTCTTTCCAGTAGCAACATCTCTCCAAACAACCAGCGCAAGCACACGACCGCTACGGGTGACCCTACTATTTTCAGCTATATTTCCAATATCAGGCATTGGCTGGATGGGAACTTCCACTCCATCTTCTAAGATTGTAGCGTTGTATTTGCAAGGCACAACCTTATCTGATTTGCAGGGGATAGGACTTGGTAAGCTAATCATCAATGGGGTAACAACTGGCTTGCTATGATACTCCACTTCAAAATGGGCGGGTGCACCAAAACAAGGCACGATGACGTTTACCCCTTCTTCAACATAATCAGTCATCAATAAGTCATTTCAGGAAAACAAATCTTTGTCTGAAGAGAAATACTCATCTGCAGAGGCATACTCTTCATATGACTCTTCTTCTGTTAAAAAAACCTCAACCATATCAACCTCATGATAATCATCCCTCTGACCTGTAATCTTGATAGTTGCATTGTCTAACAACAAATGAACACCCTTCTTCACGATTGAACATCCTCGGGGATCTCAATAGAAAACTAGGCAAGATCCATATTGGTGTCCCACCTGACCAGCCGTATGGCAGAAGGTAGCATGCAACTGCACGAGATCCTCATTCATATCCTCCACATCAAAAATTCTAAATTCACCAGGATATCTAGAAACCATGTTCACTTCCTCTTCATACTCTGCCCTAGGCCTGATTATGTGGATGAGGCCCTCATCCATCATCTCCGGTAAATCAGCCTTTATCTTGTCGCAACCCTGTATGTTTGTACTGCAAATAGCACAACCATAATGGTCATGTGTATAGTAGCTAAATTCACAGAGGTATGCGTGCATTTTCACCAAATCTCCTCTAACCTGATTAATATCAAAAAATCCGGAAGTCGCCTGGACAACCGGCCACCATATTCACAACACTTACTCCCCCGTGCTTGGGTAGAGGGTTATCTTTCACATTAGGTCCCACGTCCTTGAAAGATATAACACCAGACTTTACCAATTTTTGCACCTCAGTCTTCAAAGGATAACAATTCTCAACATTATACCCTGGTGCTCCTTGATGAAAAGCACATGTTTGGTCTTCCTTATAATACCAAGGCAATGGTGATGGTATGACGGGAGGTGGTCGTGTCCGGACTAACTTCTTCTGAATTAATGCTGGTAATAGCTCTGTATAGCTCATGGGAATATGGTCATAGCTCTCCCGTCTATGATTATACCCTTGATTCCCTTGCTGGGACGGTCTCTGATAAACAATGGTAGTTGGAGCGGCATTCATAATAGGAGTAACTGAGGCGACTTGCTGATGACGCTGATAATTCCTTCTAGGAGCGTTTACCCTCCTCTCTTGTATAACAACATTTGCATCTCCTTCTTTCTTCTTGGTAAACCCATAAGATGACTTCTTTACACCTAATAATCCTTCACTCTTCATCAAACGGCCTTCTCTTACAGCCTCTTCTAAGAGGATACCCATTCCTACCATCTCAGTAAAGTCACTTGGAACACATGCTACCATCCTCTCGTAGTAGAAACCACCCAGCGTTTTCAGGAAAATCTTAGTCATCTCCTTCTTTTCCATGGGAGGAATCACTTGGGCGGCTACCTCACGCCATCTCTGTGCATACTCTTTGAACGATTCCCTGTCTTTCTGAACCATGGCCCTAAGTTGGTCACGGTCAGGCGCCATGTCCATATTGTACTTGTATTGTTTGATGAATGCTTCTCCCAAATCATTAAAAGTATGGATATTGGCGCTGTCCAAACTCATATACCATTTCAACGCAGCACCAGTCAAACTATCCTGAAAAAAGTGAATCAGCAGACGCTGATCATTAGTATGGGTAAACATCCTCCTTAAGTACATCACCAGATAAGCACGAGGGAAAGTGTTGCCCTTATACTTCTCAAATTCCGAGACCTTGAACTTAGCAGGTATGTTAACGTTCGGAACCAAACATAGCTCATTCACATTCTACCCAAATAGCTCTTTTCCCCTAAGGGCCTTCATCTCTCTTTGTATCTTGTCAAACTGCTCTTGAAAATCATCCATTCTGTCATAAAGACTCAATTCTTCACTCGGTGGAGGGAAATGACGACACACATCATCATTAACAAGCGGAACCATATTCACCGAAGGAGGTGCAGCAGGAATAGCATGCACCACCGGAGGTGCTGGAGTAACAATAGTCTAAACCACTGGAGTATCTTGAGGACCAAGATTGAAACCTTCAGATGCGAAATTCTCTAGAATTCCCCATGGATAACCTTGAGGCATGCGATTCTGAACAACAGCCGGAGTAGCAGATACGGGAACAATCGGAGCTTAAGTAGTTGTCCTTTTTGGTTGAGGTTGAACACTCGGTGGCTGATTCTGAGCAGCCACCAAAGCTTCCATCAGAGTAGTCAGATTGACCATGCCGACCTTCAAAGCAGAAACTTCTTCGCGCAGCTCGCGATTCTCTTGTTCTAAGTTGTCCATATTTTTTCTGAAATTAGCTCGAGTGTTGTAGTGATGACTCATCTTGCTGAACGAAGTAAAGAAGCTTGGTAAGACACCTGGGTATGCATAACAAATGCAAGAAAATGTGCAATATGATGCATGATATGTAACGCACATGATTATTTTTACTATTTAATATTTCAAGGGACTTAAATTTTATGGACATATTGCAAATATCAAAGTAAAAACGCATTTGAAATACTGAAATTTTTTATTATAACAACTCCAAAATGGATTACAAGTTTCAATGATCCCAAGTACAAGATGAAAATAAAATCTAAAACCCTGAAAAGCAAAACTGATAGAGATCACTCTATATGTTGGCGCTTCCTCGTGAGCCTGGCAATATGAGCCTTCAACCTCTGATTTTCTCCCGCATATCTGGTGGAAACCTCCTTCCAATCATCTGAATCATGAAGTGAGTAATCAGCACCTGATTGAGGCTTAGGAGAAAATAAATCCCCTTGCCTCTCCATAGACTCAACCGCTCGACTCTCAAGGATCTCAATCAAGTCGTCTTTCTCCTTCAGGTCTGCTCTGTAGGAACTCTCTAAAGTTTGGAACTTATTCTTCCAAGCATACCTTTCCTGTTGCATCATAACCAAAGCAAGTTGCAGCTCTTCTATATCATCTAATAAGGGAGGAGTGGTCTTTACAAATAGATCAGTCATGGGTGTCTCTCGGGTATATGGCATCTTTAACTGAATGGCTCTCGATCGGATCCATTGAAGATATGGCTCCAAAGAAACAACATCCCTAGGTCCCAAATCCTTCCTACTCTTCTTATGAATGTGACGCCAGGCCTTCGCAATCTGCTCCCTAGATTCCATATGGTCTCCTCCTTCCTTCAAAAAGAAACTACTCAAATGAATACTATTCAGTTTATCCCTCATCGGATAACCAAGTTGTCGCCGTGCAAGAACAAGGTTATAGTTAATTCCTCCATTTGTACCAAGAAGAGGTACATTAGGGAAACTACCACAACTGTCAATAATCTCTACATCCTGGTAAGCTCGATGATACCAATCAATATCCAAGTGAGTAAGTGCCATGATCTTAAGATCCCAATGGGGTTCCTTCTTGACATCCCAAAAAGCATCAGACTGAGGCATATGAGAGATAAACCACTAGTACAACAGAGGCGTGCAACAAATAATCATCCCCCCATGATAAGAATTCCGAAGATGAGTTGAGTAATAAACATTACCCAATAATGTAGGAACTGGGTTTCCAATCATGAAAATCCTTATAGCTTTAATGTCGAGAAACTTGTCCATATTAGAAAATAAAAACAACTCGTAAGCAAGTAGAGCAAAGATGGCCTCAAAAGCAACTGTACTCTTCATTCTGGAAAAGTAACGAGCCTTCTCCAATAAGAACTGAGTTGGTAATCCTCTAATCCCTCATTTGGTAGTCATATGGTCTTCCACCTCAGATTTCCACAGATGAATCAAAGCAGCAATCTCATGTGGTTTTGGCTCACCCTCCAAACCAGTAAAAGGAATACGATCGGTAACAGGTAAATCTAATATATAAGAATACTCCTCCAGTGTAGGCATCAACTGATAGTCGGGAAAAGTAAAGCAATGATACATCAGATCATAGAACTGGACCATGGTCGAGAGAATACCCTCCTTCATCTTCATCTTCATGAGAGGAATAATGGACCCATACTTCTTCTGAAAGTCTGCAGAACACTCGATCTCGGGAATTAGACTGATCAACTCATCTATCATGGGATCCTTGAAACTGTATTTTCTGGTCTTTCTTTTTCCAGAATCCATGGTTAGAAAGTACCTGAGATATTCAAAAATAGTCAACCTTTAAATCCCTTGAAATATGGTTTCTTCAAAAGATGCTTATGAGTGCATGGATACATGATGCAACAATCACACACAAGATCACACATATAGGGTTCATAGGTTCAACGTCACGAGCATGAGGTAGAAGGTACTACCCATAAGGTATTGGTCTAAAAAGTTATCACATGCCGAACAAGGTTCTAGAGGTTCCCAGAGTCTACATCCTTCCTTCGGATATTACCAACTTCTTGATTAACTCAGTTATTAGTAATATTCTCAAGAAAGACTCGTCCGATCGTAGTATCGCGTGACAACTATTTCCGGATTACTCCATCATAGCTTCCGCACTACACCTAAAAGGCCAAGATGGGTTTGGTATTCTACGGTCCTCAGTCTCAGCAGGCTCGCAAGTTGAAAGAAGTACATCTTCCCGATTACCAGGTAAATGACACTACAGTTAAAGGGGCCTCCACTGAGTAGGGGATCTCATGCCTCCTTTTTTGGGATTACTCCCTCAAAGTTAACATGACTATACCGCCCGTCCTATCTTAAAGTTTGCCCAAGTCCGGGTATAGGACTTATGAGTAATCACCAAGCACCCTGAAAACCAGGAAAATCCAGAAAAACATATATGCAAAATATAACACAAAAAATAGTAATAACACATATACAGATATAAACAAAGATAGGCTTAACCCACTTAGGGATGGACTAGCAAGAGGTCAATCTATCCCCAGTGAAGTCGCCATTTTTCTATAGCGGTATAAATGTTCAAGAGTAAGCCATTGGATTGACTAGACTTTATACAAATCAAAATAAAATCGCCACCGCGCTTTATTATTTCCAAAGGAATGGGAAAAGAGAGAATAACCCAAAAAGAGGGGGAAAGATTCAAGGTAAGGGGGTTGGTTATGAAAAGGAAAGGTATTAGCACCCTAAACATCTACGGTACTCCGCACGAGCCTCTTTGTAAAATTTATATATTTTGGCTATAAATTTTTTTGTATATATAAAAAAATGGATGGTGGAGGTGAGGAAAGAAATATATTTATTTTTATAATTTTTGCACCCGCCGCGGTTGCGAACCTTTAGTGCCTACGTACCACCTTTTCATTCAATAGGGGATTAGGGTACGCGTAGTTCCTCTTTTAAAAATTTAAAACACAAATGCGTTGGTTAATTTTATGAGATGAAACATCATTGTCATTGTCCGTATGGAAAACATACCTACTACCCACAATCATGAGAAAGGAGAATTTACATCATCTCAAAGTGGAGGATATGGCTTGGATTTTAAAAATCAACAATGCCTCACTCAACACCCAAGTGGAAAATATCTCTCTTTACTACATATTGTAGAAGTATAGTTATTTGCATCACTACAAGGATTGACAAGAGTTCAACCTTTTTTGAGAAAAGTTTAAAGATAAAAGCCAAAGTGGCAAAATGGTTTGAAATGAGATTGATTGACTTTTAGTCTTATCACAAAAATGTCAAGGCATTATTAAGTTGATTGGAGTTTATTTATGAAAAATGTTTTGAAAATGCATGGACATAAGTCCAAGTTTATTATGAAAGTGGTTCAAGTTCAAAACCAAGAAGAGTTTTCAAAAATGGAAAGAAGATTTTTGAAATTAAAGAAGATGGGAGGAGAAGAAGGGACTATCCTAAATCATAAGGTAAAAGCTAGGGATAACAACCATCTAACCAACAAGAAACCAATACTTGACATTTTGAGCCAAGATAGAATTCCCATTCCTTGGATTGAAACCAATCAATCAAATAAATACTAGACCTCTTGAGAGAACCAAACTTCAAGTGTATTAAGTCTTCACAAAAAATTAGGCAGAGTAACAGCTGTATACAGGTGAATTCCATATTACAAACAAATGGTGTAATCACAAAAACCTGCACACAAAAACAAATAAGAAACCCAATGTCTTGAGGTAAACCTTAAGAACTCCAGACAAAATAATCAGATAAGATCTCCAAGATAGGTCAAGGTTTCTAATCCTAAGTCCAAGAAAAGTCCCATGCTCCATAATGCCAAGGCTAGTAACCAAATAGTCCAAGCACCATTAAAGATTCTTTAGGGTTTTTGTTTATTATTAAGTGTCTTAAGAAAGGAAAAGAAAAGCTCAAGTGAGCTAAGTAAAAATGGCAAGAAAATAAATGCTCAAATGAGCAAAGATGAAAACGGAATGAAATGTAAATGCTAAAGGTAAATATTACATAAAGCATAAAAAAAATAAAAGTATAAGGTAAACAAGTCAATAATTAGTGGTTAATTGGATGACCATCTTGACACTTGCATTTGGAACTCATTAGAGGATTGGTAGAACCAAAGCCTCCACACAACAAGTTTCATTTGCTTTTTGTCAATTATATCATCCATTTGGAATTCTCATAAGTACCATTTAATGATCAACGATGTTTAAGTGATCCGCCTTGACCAAAGGTTTGTAGATCCATTAGAGGAATGGTAGAACCAAAGCCTCCACACAATGAATCTCAAGGTTATTGGATCAAAGAGATCAAATTAACATACTTGGGCTTGCAATCATAATTTGGGCCACAAATGATCATTTATTCGAATCGGGATAAAATTTAGCGCTATGTTAAGCAATCGTAAGTGGACTTATATAGAAGTCGCACCTATTTTGAGGCCGGTCAATAGCAATCTATGCACCATTTGTTTTGAGACATGATATAAAGATCATGCTCCAACAACATCTAGTGCAATAAGAAAGGGATGAGATGAATATGGATGGGAAAAATATACAAACCACATTTGAATTAAATTTTAATCAAACTATTATTAAAATCATCCATCCATTTTTGTGGAGTTAAATTCAACACCATGGATCCAACGATGTTAATAAAGTTCATGATCCAAAATCTAACCCAAGATCAGCCAGAAAATAATCATAAAATAATATCACATTTAATATACACAAAAAAGGATTTTTTAAAAATGTTTTAAAAATAGAAAATAATGAGAAAAATATCAACTATGTTCAAATTAATCAAGAAATGAAAAGTAAGACCACAGAAAAATCATAAAAATGCCCAAGTAATTTTACAATTTTTTTTGGTAATTTTTTAAAGTCAGAAACTGTTTTTAAAATTAAAATAAATGGGTAAAATAAACAAAAAATAGTAAAGTCAGAAACAAAAATAAGATAAGGTCACCAATATTTGTCACAATATCATTGGATCATTCCATAATTTTTTTTAGAGTTTAAAAATGTATAAAAGTATTTTTAAACATTTAAAACAAATCAAATAAGTGTACAATTTGTAAAAAATGCCAAAACACAAAATTAAATTGTGAAAAAATAAAAATCAGAAAGAGAATAATCAAAAATGTTTTTCATAATTTTTTCAGATTTTTTGGACTAAAAAAGAATTTTCTATGATTTTTTAAAATTTAAAACAATTAAAATATAAAAATCAGAAAAAGAAAATAAAAGTAAAATATGTGGACCATTGGATGAAAATCAAAACGCGTTAGTAATCAAATCCAAGGGATCCGGCGCGCTGTGCATATCATGGTCATTAGTTAATATTATACAGAATCATTAATTAAATCAGAATTTAAAAAATACAGATGGCACGCCTTCTTTGGTTAGAAGATGACACGTTGGTCATCTTCAACCTCCAGCCATCACGAATTGCAGGTCTCTCAAACTGTACAATCAGAAGCTCAGACCTATGCCATTCGCTTTATCTCTTCAAGACGAAGACAACCACACCCTCACGCCAAATTTATATAAACTGTAGCTCAAGCAATTTTGAAGGGAAGTTTTTAAAAGGGATTTGAAATTTCATGGTCAAAACGTGTTTCCAGTAAAAGGTAAGTATTGCGACTAGAACCAGGGAAATGAGAGCAACACAATGATATCATAGTTTTGAAGAATTGATGAAGGAATCTACCTATTGAAGTTGAGTTGCAGTGCTCTGAAACTGGACTTCTATGGAGCAGTATAGGGCACGATTATTGAATTTAATTATATGGTTAGCTTCAAGGAAGATCAAGGAAGGTGAATTGATGGAAAAATTGGATTGAAAAAGGGTCGAGAATGGATTTTGAAGTTACAGAAAATTGAGTTATGGAGTAAGTTTGGCAGGGTGATTCTGGCTATCCAAGCTTGGGAAATTGAATGGGATAGTTCATGTATTTATAGGAGAAGCGAATGGGATCAAAAGGAAGAGTGAATGATGCGTTTTGGAGGGAAATCATGCACACCTGATGCACGACTGAAGTGTGATACAAACTTCATTAAAACTTATCTAATTCTTGCGTTTTGATGCGCTAAACAAATCTGGAACTTCACTAAACATGATTAGAGGCAAAAACGCATGGAAAACTTGTGATTAGAGGCCACATTATGGATTTCAAAATTCTGACTTGGTGAGAAATTCAATTTCGAAGTGCCAACTTCTTACCAATGGCATTTTTAACTCAAGGGGTCTTAGGGCATGATTTTTGATGCTTTAGAAAGATGAGGTTACAAGCTTTGAAATGGAAAAAGAATGGAGTTAAATGGATGATTGAGATGAAAGTTGTATTGAGTCAAAGTTGAAGAAAAAGGGTTGACTTTCCATACTTAGAAATATTTCACATTCTTCTTCAAAAATGACCTATAATGTCTTGCATCCAAACATGGCCTTCCACTTGGAATTTGCTCTTGACCAAAAAAGATGGCATGAAGTAGACATCTTGAATGAAACTTTGAAACTTGAATCATTCAAAATCTCAAAAATTTGAGCAAGTTATGATTTGTTGAAGTTGGAAAAAAAATCATGAAATGACCTATAATCTTTTGCATCTTTAAGGAAACTTCCATCCATTTTCCCACTTTGCACATAAAAGAAGGCATAAATTTCACATGTTCAAGATCATTATGGAAAAATAATGGACTCAAGGTGATAAAAATTGACCAATTTAGGACCATTTGAAGTCACTCATGTAAAATTATGGATTCATCTGGATGACTTGTAATCTTTCTTCTTCACCAAGTTCCTTCCACATGAAAACTCCTTGGAAATTTTGAAGTGATTTGTTGATAACCCTCTGAAGAGGAGGATATGTTTGGAATCACTCAAAAATACCAAAAGGTGAGCAAGATGTACTCCTTTGAAGTTCAAAACCCTAGTTCCTAGATCAAGAAAATGCTTTGAGGACCTTCGACAAGTTTGAATAAACTTCTTGTACCAATATTCTTTCTTTGTTAATAGAAGTTGTTGAGGATGATAATGAAGACTCATAGCCACCAAAACCACTTTTATATCTTGAAATTTGATAGAAATAATCTCTTGTGACCAATAGGAACAAGGCCTTGTCCAAACATGACAACTTCTCCAATCAACCCCTTGTACTTTTGAGTCAAATCTAAAAACCTTGAAATGTGATGAACCAAAGCAACCTTGCCATGCCAATTCTCCCAAAACCAATCCAATGGTGAGGTTTGAACTTCTCAAGCTATATCGACTAGGGCATGGAAATAAACTCATGAACCCATGGGGTAGCTTGTTAAATCTCATTGCCTTCACCTACATCGACAACAAGCAAGACAAACCAACATTGCATTTTATTAGTTAAATGAAGAAAACAAAACAATATTCATGATCACAAAAGGAACATAAGTCAAGGTGTTTGGTAATCCATCAAAAAGGGAAAAACTAAATGTAGGGAGGGGAACCAAGAATCCTAGTGTGATCTTGTTGTGAGTGAATCAACATGGTATGATGAAGGGATCTTAGGGGAAAAAATTAGGGTACAACAATCTTCCTCCCAGATGCTAACTGCTGATGCCCTTGTTTGATTTCGAGTAGTATGCGTTCTGCTGTTTCAATTGACACACTTGAGGAGTGGTATGGAAAATCCTCTTCTGTAAAGTTTGCCCTCGACTAATACCTACGAGCAGGCCCTTCGTCTGATAACGACCGACTCTTTTGGGTCATCGGAGAGTTTGCCTTTAGTGAGGTAGTCGTGTATGGGGATCATCCAGCAATCACTGTCCCCAATGGCAAATACTCCTAGGGTGGCAGATGGTTTATGGGTGCTCAACCAAGGGAGTACCTCTTGTATTACAAATTTATTTCCTCCCTTCTTCTTTTTGCACGCCTATTTGGATAAAACGTCTGTGCAGGCATTGTGCTCGTGGGGAATGTGTTAAACGTTCACAGATCTGAGTTTATTCTTTTCCTCCTGGATTAGGGTCCAATATTCAGCGAGTTGGTCATTTTTGACCTGATATTCACCCCGAACTTGCGAGGCGACCAACTGAGAGTCGGTGATGATTTTTACTTCCTCCACTACAAGAAAAAACAAAATCAGCCAAGGGATAATCCCCTCACAAATAGCAAAAACCACTCACAAATGCAAAAATTGCGAGGGGACTGGTCCCCTAGAAAAACAGAGGGTCACAAATTTATTTGCGAGGGGCTTTCCACGTCGCAATTTTGCTTGGGGCAAACCCCCTCGCAAAATGCAATCAAAATTTTCATACATTTTCCTTGGGGCTAACCCCCTTGCAAAATACAAGTGTTTTCCATTAGCTAGGGGTTAAGTCCCTGGAAAAATGTAAAAAAAATTATAAAAAAAATAAAAAATATTAATGGAATAAAAATATATTAACATTAACAGAAAAAAATAAATTATAACTATAATTAATATAATTAAAACTATTTCATTATATTATTTTTCTAAAATATCAATAATGTTTTCATGATAATATATTTATTGCCTTACTATTTTTTAAAGTATTATAACTAAAAAAATTATTTTACATACTACTATTTTCTATAAATATTTTTAACTAGTTTCTAGCATACTTATCATTATAAATAAATAATTTTTAATCAACAAATATAATAACAAATAATAATAAACATCACCTATTTAAAAACACTCATTTACAACTATAATAACAAACAACACCCATTTACAACTATATAAGTAGATTTAAGAAAAATTAAAGAAAAAATATATACCTTTAATGAACATCCAATTTGGATTTAAATTCTTTGATTGTCTTCAATGATAAAAATATATCTAAAAACATAAAACGAAAACTAAATATTAGAAAGAAAAAAAACATAAATTAAATATTATATAAAATATAATTTAAAAGGACAATATCTTTAGTAATTAATAAAAATGAGAGATGAATGTAGAAGAAGGTGGGAATATGAGAGAAAGAAAGAGAAGAAAGAAAGAGAGAAAAGAAAGAGAAGAAGAGACACAAATGAATCGGGGAAAGTAGGGATTTTTTTAAATAGGACAATTAGTGAGGGGGTAGCCCCTGGCAAAATGTTAGTTATATTTTGTGAGGGGGTAGCCCCTCGCAAAATGTAGTGCGGTAAGATTTTCAAAATTCAAAAATCCCTCATATTTTATTTGCAAGGGGTAGCCCATCCTCATTTAAATCTTTTCTTTTCTATTTTGTCATTTGCGAGGGGGTTTACCCCTATCAATGTCAAAATTTAGTGAGGGGTTTATCACTTCACAAAATTTTCTAGCTAATCAAGCCTTTTCTTGTAGTGCTCGGCTCCCAGATATTCGGCTAGCCGTAAGCCTGCGAGGAATGCCTTGTATTTGGATTGATTGTTGTAGGTCAAAAAAGACAGGGAGAGGGAAACTTCGACCAGGATCCCTTCCTCATTCTCTAGTATGATTCCCGTGTCGCTTCTGGTCGCACTGGAGGCATCATCGATGAAGATCGTCTAGCGGCGTGAGCCTTCCGGATCTCCGGGAAAGGTCATTTCTGCTATGAAGTCGGCCAAGGATTGAGCCTTAAGGGCTTTCCTGCTTTCGTATTGGATATCAAATTCGGAGAGTTCCAAAGACCACTTCAGCATTCTACCGGCCATGTATGGCCTTCCGAGCAGTTGTTTTATTCGTTGATCCGTCTGGAACTCTATGGTATGGGCCAGGAAGTAGTGTCTTAGCCTCCTCGCAGCTTTAACAAGGTCCATGGATACTTTCTTGATTTGTTGATATCTTGCTTCCGGGTCTTTTAGGGCCTTGCTCGTGAAATAAATTGGCCTTTATCCCTTTGGAGTTTCCCTTATTAGTAATGCGCTAATTGCCTCGGAGGCGACAACTAGATAAAGGTAGAGGACTCGTCTTTCACGGGCCGAGATAAGACGGGAGGATGTGAGAGTGCTCTTTTTAAATGGCCGAGGGCTTGCTCGCATTCGGGCGTCCATTCGAAGGCGGCTTCCTTGCGCGGGAGTTTGAACAAGGGGAGCGTGTGCTGGGCGGATTTTTCCACGAATTGGGAAAGAGAAGTGAGCATGCCGTTTAAGATCTGGGTGGATTTCTTCGAGGTGGTCGTTGAAAATTTGGAGAAGGCGCGACATTTGTCGGGGTTTGCTTCGATGCCCCGTTCTGTTAGATAGAACCTGAGGAACTTTCCTGCCCGTACGCCAAAGGTGCATTTTTCCGGGTCGAATCACATCCGGCACTTTCGGGCTTGCTCAAACACCTTTTTAAAATGGGCGGCATGGTCGAGCTCTTCGGTGGATTTTACGATCATGTCGTCCATATAGACTTCGAGTATGTCGCCTATTTCATTGCGAAAGACTTTGTTCATCTTGTGCTAGTAGGTAGCGCCCACGTTTTTCAGGATGAATGGCATTACGTTGTAGTAATAATTGCCCGACTCGGTCATGAAAGCGGTATATTTTTTGTCCATTCTTGCCATGGGAATCTGGTTGTAACCAGAGTATGCATCCATGAAAGATGATAGCTTAAAACCGACCGAATTGTCGACCAGTTTGTCAATATTGGGGAGGGGATAAGCGTCTTTCGGGTAAGCCAAGTTGAGATCAGTATAGTCAATGCATATTCACCATTTTCCATTAGATTTTTTAACAAGGACTACATTTGAGAGCCATGTTTTGTACTGGGCTTCAGAAATAAAATGTGCCTCTAGGAGGTCTTTTATAGCTAATTAAGCAGCCTTTGACTTCTCGGTTGACTACTTTCTCGGGCTGCGCGACCGCCTTGATGGTGGGATCAACAGTCAGGTGATGGCATGCGACCTCAGGGTCTAAAATTGGCATCTTGGCTGCACTCCAGGCAAAGAGATCAGCATTTTCCCGCAGGCAAGCTTTAAGTTGCCTTTTTTCTAGGTCGGGAAGGTCCGCTCCGTTCTTTACTCCCCTGATGGGGTCTTCTCCAAGGGGAACCAATTCGAAGTCGTCGTCCGAGATAGGCCATGCGTGACTTGAGAGCTCGTTGTGGCTAGCAGAGGAGGTTGATCCTTCGTCTTCGACCATAGGTTCTTTCCCCTTATTTCTGTGCTTGACATTGTCCTCCATGGAGAAGCGACTGTCAAGGTCAATGGTGTCGGCCCTTGGCAGTCGCCTGGATTCCTAGGAGATGGAGGGTAGTATGGCTCTAGTAGTCGTCTAGGGTTAGGCGTTGATGGAGCTGAGGCCCTTCGCAGAAGCATCAGAGCACCTCCTGGTTGCTTGGATGTCCCCGTGAAGAGTGGCAACCAAACCTTCTGTCGTGTAGTATTTCATCTTGAGATGAATGGAGGAGGGGACTTCGACGAGCTCAACAAGAGTGGGTCTCCCGGAGATACATTGATAGAGAGATGGGCAATCTACCACCAATAATTGGGTCTTGGCGGCACTGGCTGTTATCCCCCTCCCAAAAGTGACGATCAGCTTTACGTACCCCCATGGCTTCGTGTTGGCCCCGTTGAAACCTTGAAGGTCCGAACCCACGTAGGGGTCAGGTGGCTCTCATTTAGCTGCAAAATGTTGAACAGTTGGGCATATATAATGTCCACCAAACTTCCATGGTCGACCAAAATGTGACGCACGTCAAAGTTAGCTATCCGAGCTCTCACGAGTAGTGGTATGCTCGAATTCGAGGCTCCTCCTGGTAGCTCTTCCCTGTAGAATGCGAGGTGTGAGATCCTCCTCGTAACTTGTCTAGTGTGGCGTCTATCTCAGAGTTGGCCTCAATGAGTTGGTTGGACCTTCTTTTCATCGATCCGAATGTATGCCTGTTGAAGCCTCCGCCGGAAATGACCATGGTTGCGGGGAAGGATTCCCATAGACTGTGGGTGGGGAAGTACATGGGGACGTTATCCATGTCTAGAAAGTAGAAGTCTTCGGGCTGTGAAATGCTCAAGGCAACCGGAGGTCGGGGGATTTCTTCCCTTCTTCGACATTCTTGGTCTCTGGTGCTTCGTCACGGGCGACATCTTTTTTCTTATACTGCTTGAGGTGCCCGTTTCTGATTAGTATTTCGATTGCATCCTTGAGGTGAATGCAATCCTCTGTGTTGTGGTTGTGAATCTTGTGGAACCTGCAGTACTTGCTCTTGTCAGTTTCGGGCTTTGACGGTGTTTATCGGGGGAAGCGCACCCTGGCTTACTTGAATTCAGAATTAGCGCACTCAGAAAGAATACGCTCCCTTGAGGTTGTCAGGGGGGTATAGTCGTGGAAATGATCGGCAGGAACCTTGTAGTCTTTTGGATCACGGGACTTGTCCTCACGTTTCTTCTCCTCCCGACGTGATATTTAGGGTTCGTCATTCTTTGAGGGTCTGGAACTCTCTCTGTCTGGATTCCTGGGCGTTGTTGGCTTCTTCCTTCTTCTCGTATCGTATGTACGCTTGGTCCTTTAGGAGAATGGAATCGAACATGGCTAGTGTTTCTATGCCCACAGCTTTAGCAAAGTCGTTGTGGGGACGAAGCCCGCGCTCGAGTAAGTATTTCTTCATATTGTCCTTTGTCGGGACCCGGACCTTTTCTTTATTGAAATGTTCAATGTATTCACGTAGAGACTCGTCCCTGCCCTATATGATCGCTTCGAGCGAAGCATCTGATTTAGGGTGTCGGAGGGAGGCAGTGAAATGCCTTGAAAACATTCTCCTGAGCTGTTTCCATGAGGTGATGGATTCGTCGGGAAAACTTTTATACCATGCCATCGCTCCCTTCCTAAGAGTAGTCTGGAAAAGTCTGCATTTGATGGCGCCTCTGAGCCCTTTGTAGTCAAGGAGCGCATCGATGTTCTCGATGTGCTCGCCAGGATCTGTTGTGCCGTCATAGGTCCCTAGAGTGGGCGGCTTCTCTAGGCTGACATAGAGTGGAGCTTCGGTGATCTCCCTCGATAGCGGGCCATATGGCTCGTAATCTTCACTATTGACGGGAGATGGATAAGGAGAGTGATAGTTTCTCCCCCGTCGGTCGCTGCGGTCCCGTTGGTGGGAGGGGATCCTTCTTTTTTGCTTTGACTCGGAAGAGGGAAATCGAGCACGATCGATCTTCCTGTTGTCCCTCCTCTTCTTGAATGAAGGGGAGTCTTGATCTTGGGCGGGAGGTGTGCGATTGCATTTCTTGAAGAAAGAAACGTCTGTTTACTAGTGATTTCTGACAAATAATCGCTAGTCTTCCAAATCTTATGCTTTGGTAACTTACAAGATCGACTAGATTGATCCTAGGACATAGTCTTAGTGTTCTTACATCCTGATTCTAAAGAAAACATTGTACAGATAATAACAAGGTTTTTCTATGGTTACAATGATCTCAAGATGTTTAAAGTTTGACTATGAATCATAAATATGACTTTAAAGGGAATAATCTGGGAATTTGTGAAAATATAAAGACAATGTTTAATAAGAAAAGTTTAATAAAATTGTTAAATGACTAGACTGGAAATGAAAAAGGAATAAAAGTGATTAAAGACTTTGTAGAGAAATTAATTCTGAATAAAACCGGTGATGTTCTTACACATACATTATCAACAAACTCGTTTCTCTCACTCTGGTACTTTGAGTATAATATGATTTTGTATACAATTCTAACACACCTTTTTCTAACATCTAATACTTCTATTTATACTGATTTGACCCTAACGGTCCTTCTACAAAAACACGCCACATTCAAAGATTGCATGTATTTCGAACTGTTAGACTTCCACGTGTCTATTTGGATAAGATCAAATCTTTTGAATTCAACATCTTCTCCTTTTCGAAGCACCAATTCAAACAACATGACGGTCAAAATATCTTTCTTTGTAATGCTTCAAATAACTTATATTTCCACATTTCGAAGACGAACCCTTCGATAATGGTTCAATATAGTAAAACTCTTTACTAGATCTTCATCAATCGAAGATTCCATAAAAAACTTCTTATAATTTCCCTCGAACAACTCTTTCTTCGATCTAAAAGCCTTAAAACTTGTATAATCGAAATTCCCAGCTAACAAATTGCCCCCTCAAAAAAGTGTATTTCGTTACATAGAGAAATAGTCATTTTTGAATAACAACTTTGAATTTCGATATATTCATAATAACCACTTCTGACTAATAACAACTTTTGATGTTAACTTCAGAAACTTTCTGACTTTGGAATGTTTAAATATGAGTCGGAATCAGAAGATGAATATGAAGTTTCTGAAGATGAGTCAAATTAGAAGTTGACTCTGAAGGTAGATATTTCTGGCAAAGCCATTTTGGCAATTAATTGGATCACCATTTTGGCTATACATACTTTTGTTGCTTATTCCCTTGCCATGATTTTTACTTCCTGCAAAAATGGTTTATACTTATTTAAGTATTTCCCATTTACTTTCAGGATTCTTTGATCCTCAGCTAACTCCTCTACTTCATAAACATTGTTTGAGAATGCATTTAAGATTCTAAAAGGTCCTTCCTAATATGGGGACCATTTTCCTAATGCTTTATTCTTTCGATCCATAGGTAAAATGACTTTCCATACTAAGTCATTTAGAATAAACGTCTTACCTTTGACCCTCTTATTGTATGCTCTTTCCACTCTTTCCTTTTGTCTTTTCAATCTTTCTAAAGAATGTATCCTTTTTTCATCTAAATCTAATAATTCATTCATCATCATTTCCCAATAAAGGTCAGAAGGAATTTCCTCTTGTCTTTGAATTCTAACTGATTGTAAGTAGAATTCAATTGGCAATACTACATCAAACCCAAACGTGAGTTGGAAAGGTGTGGTATTAGTTGCTTCTTTAGGGGAAGTTCGACAAACCCATAATGCTTGGTCCAAAGTTTTGTGCCAATTTTTAGGCTTTTTTCCTACATGCTTCTTTACCAACCCAATTATCACTTTGTTGGCTGCTTCGAATTGTCCATTCGCTTGAGCATAATAAGGTGTGGATTTCAATAGTTTGAAACATGTTTCCTTGGTGAACTCCTGCATCTTTCGACCGGTGAAAACTGATCCTTGGTCTGTTGTGATACTCTTTGGGATGCCAAGTCTATAGACTATATGTTTTTGAATAAATTCGATAATGATTTCTTGATCCACATTCACTAAAGGTATGGCCTCAACCCATTTTGTAAAGTAATCTATACCTACCAAAATGTACCTGTGATTTTTAGATGAAGCAGGTCAAATTTCTCCAATTAGATCTAGAGCCCAACCTCTGAAAGGCCAAGGTTTAATAATTGCATGAAGTTAACTTGCTGGCGCATGTTGAATACCAGCATGCTTTTGGCATTCTTGACATCTGTTGTACCCCAAAATTTGCCCTCCCATATTCTTCAAAGTTTTGACAGGCATCATCTAGATTTTCTCAAGTCTACTCAAAGGCTACACAATCAACCATCCTCCTAAGCCAGTCAAAATTAGGATTTTGGTTCTTGCAAGGAAGTTGAGGTTTTCAAGGGCTCAATCAAGTTCCATATGCTCATATACATTGTCAGGCATCTACATGCCAAGTTTCAAGGCTCACAAGGTCAAGTTGCACAGTCAAAAACCCTAATTGCCTCACAATCAACTGCAGGGGCAAAATGGTCATTTGGCAGTCAAAAGTCAAAATTTTTGGTCAACATCTTATTTTGAAGCCACAATCATCATTTGGTCAAGTCTTGACCATGATTCCACAAGAATGGCTCAAAAATCATCAAGGTGTCAAAAGTTTCTATTTTTGGACACCTGAAAAGTCAATTGTAACTTGACCAAGGCATAACTTTTTCATGGTTCATCAGAAAAATCCCATCCAATGCTCATCTTGAAGGGGAGGACATTTCCTACAACTCATCTTCACATTCCAAGTCCAAGAAATGCTCTCACAAAAAGTTATCAATTTCAACATTATAGGTCATTTTCAAAAGTCAACAAAAAGGCACTTTAAGTCAAAGACCATAACCTGAGATTGGTAAATCAAAATGACATGGGACCAAAGACATTGGTTAGAGGAATTCAAGACCTTTCCAAAATGTCAAAGAACATGTTCATAGCTTCAAAATTGAGCAAGATATGCATTGGAGAAGTTGGGAAATTTTTGTGAAATGGCCAAAGTCAATTATCCTTGAAACTTCATTTTTGACAAAAGGGGCCCACTTTTCCACTTGTTTCAGCTTGGCCATGCTTCCCACGTGTCCCACAAATTATTTCAAGATTTAAAATTAATTTTTCCATTTTTATTTAATTTTATTTGATTTAATTCATTTTAAATCTTTTAAAATCAAATAAAAATCAAAGAAATTAATGGAGGGATATATTTTGTGATGATTAGCTTTGATACACCTTAAAACACATTCCAAATTCGTGCAAGGGGCTATTCCAAGCAAGAATTCAAATTTGACACAAAAATGGAAAGTGTTTCAATGGAGTTCATGGCATAATCTCAAACATGAATGCATACGCTTAATGGCCATAATATTGTTTGATATTCTTTACATAACATATATGCAAGCATTCTTTGTACAATTCACGAGCTAGAAACACCCCAAACGGCCAAACACATTTCAAACTTTGAAGAGAAAAAAGCAAATCTGAAAACCACCTTGCAGCACCTTTGAAGCCTACATTTTAATCCAGACATATTCCTTGCCTTGCCAGGAGTCTTTAGCAATCAGAAACAAGTCAAGAACCTCAAGAAATCGTGCCATACAACCCACACGATTTTCCTTTTTTCTCAAATTCACTTATCACATTTCATGCACTTTTAACATTTTTTGTTGATAGCATTCTGTTTACAGGATCAATACAAAGCTCTCCATGTGATTCAATTTGAGAATGAGGCTCTAAAACGAAAATCACCATTAGCAACTTCTAGGTTTTTCAGAGTTTCAAATTAGGAGTTTTGTCATGCTGTAAAATTAAAACTACACACGCATATGGTTAAACTCAGCATGATGAGACGATTGGAATGAGATATTCGCGCCCTTTTTATATGGTGTGAGGAGCTAATCACTATTTTTATTTTGACTGTATTTTGTGTGGGTTTAAAACCCCCGCTATATGTTTTGTATTTTGCAGAAAAGGTAGAAGATGACTGCGTGGCAGCAAGGCGTTGGTACATTCAAATCCACGCGCGCGTTTTTTTGTTTTTCAGCATTACTGGTTTTTGTTTTATATAATATTTGTTTTTCATATTATTAACAAATGCAACAGAGTGCTTCAGTGGCTGGGAACGCGTCATGCCATCCTTGGGACCTGGGTTCGATTCGCAGGTCCCCCATATTTCCAATACTATTTTTTCTTTAATGTTCTTGTGCAGCATTCCAAGGAGGGCTCATCATAAACCCCATAGATCCAACAAGCCAGGTGTCATCAAGGCAGATCCAAAGGACAAACAACATGGAACACCTTGGTCTGGAGTCAAGCATGCTGTAGGTCATCCAAGAAAGTCAACGTGGCTTCCTCAAATGGGCCACAATCTCAGTCTTGCACCCTTCTATTTGGCCCACACCCCCTTGGTTTTTACTTCCTTTTTTTATTTTTGTTTGTCATTTCCTATTATTTTTAACCTTTTTATTTTATTATTAACAAATTAATCAATTAACACATTTTCATAAAAAACCAAAAAAAATGGAATTAACCTTTTTATTATTATTATTTTTATTTTGTAAATAAACCATAATTGAATTAGTTTTTAATTAGGCTATTTTAACCTTCTTTTAATAATTAAAATAGATTTAGATTTAGGTTAACCTAGAATTTTATTTCTTTTTCTATTTTATTTCATAAAAACATAAAAAAAAAACAAAAAATATTTTCTTTTAATTAAAATAATTAATTGGTCATTAATTAGTTTTTTAATTTCATTTAATTACCAAAAAGACCAAAAAAAATTAATTTTCTTTTCTAAAAAGGGTCAACACCCTTAGACATTCCCGATTCTTCTTTCGCGCGCATTTACTTTATTTGATTATTATGTTATTCAACGCATGAGTTAGCAAATTATTGTCAATGCATATATCACAAATTGAACCTTGGACGTTCTTCGCAAAACAAAACAGAAAAAGAAAACACAATTGGCACTTTTAACTGAAAAGTATATTTGTATTGATTTTGAATGGCCTGAAAATAGGCGTTTTTGTGTACAAGAGGCTGACGTCCTAGTAAGAGGGTGCCGCCGAACAAGAGAGTTTATACAAATTTTGTACAAGAGAAAATAAAACAGCTGTGTGAAATGAATGATCCCACTGGGTTTCAACTCTGCTATTGTCTTTATAACTCCGAGCATCTCATCACTTGATGACCTAAACGAAGATGAAGCTGACTGATCGATGCCGTCTGAACTTGATGTAGATACCGGATTCTGGATGCAAAGTGATCCAATGAGACATAGTATTACGCTTTTATCCCTAACTTTTGCCTGGACCGCCCTTTCGGGTTTTCAGTCCACCGGGATACCCATTTTTGCCCAAGCCGCCTTTTCAGGTTTTCGACTTGCCGGGTGTACAGATTTTTTCATTTCATCCCTTCATTTTTCCCGAACCCTTCTGGTTCGCCGGGAAGCCCTAATTTTTGCCTAGGAAATTATAATCTCAATAACATTCATTGAGAAAAACCTGGGATGGAATTATCGTCTCCGCAACATTGGGGAGAGAACCATAGGAAATTATAATCTCAAAAGCAATCATTGAGAAAAACCTGGGATGGAATTATTGTCTCCGCAGCATTGGGGAGAGAACCATAGGAAATTATAATCTCAATAGCAAACATTGAGAAAAACCTGGAGTGGAATTATCGTCTCTGCAGCATTGGGGATAGAACCATAGGAAATTATAATCTCAAAAGCAAACATTGAGAAAAACCTGGAATGGAATTATCGTCTCTGCAGCATTGGGGAGAGAACCATAGGAAATTATAATCTCAATAGCAAACATTGAGAAAAACCTGGAGTGGAATTATCGTCTCCGCAGCATTGGGGAGAGAACCATAGGAAATTATAATCTCAAAAGCAAACATTGAGAAAAACCTGGAATGGAATTATCGTCTCCGCAGCATTGGGGAGAGAACCATAGGAAATTATAATCTCAAAAGCAAACATTGAGAAAAACCTTTGATAACTTCTACTGAGTCTTCATCAGAAAAATCTGTTTGGGGTCGATTTAGCTGGACTAGAGAAGGCCTTGGACTGGATAAGAAATCTTTGGAGTTGATTAACTTAACCGGTCTAGGTCTTGAAATATGATTGAGAATTTAACTGAATCTTTCCTGAAAGGTAAAGGTTAGTCATATGCAATGCATGATATGGATCAAGCGATGATGTTCTCAACATAAATGAGATTTGTAAGATATGATGCGTATATGCATGCTATAATGATGTATGTGATGTTTAGGAATGTATGTTTTCGTCTAGGAAAGTAAATCCTTGACGGGCGTCGGGAAGTCACTCCTGGGCTGATGTTGGCAAGTAGATCTTTACTTCCGCTGGGGATAACAAGACTTCGTCGAGGGCGATCTTTCCGTGGCTTTTGGCTGAGGATAACCCAGTTATATCCTGGTAGGGAAATAACTCTTTGAATAAAGCCGGACGACGCGTTCGTACTCTGCGAGGGGATAAGCTTCCAGAATCTACTGGGGATAAGCTTACTGCTTGGGGAGATAAATTCCAACTTTCCTGGGGAACTAGATTGGACTCTCTGGGGAAGTTTTGAACTGCGGGGGAAGTGAATCCTTTGAATGTTGATGTGCCGCCGGGGAACAATCTTTAGACCAAGACCGCCGGGGATGCTTGTTAAGGATACATATGCTGCTGGGGAATGTTGAGATCTGCTGGAGGATACCCAACTTCTTTAAGATTTGATAGTGGCTTGGAGAGAGCGTACTGGCTGCTGACTTACTCTCTGGGGAATTAAGGTGTCTGATTATGTTCTTTAGCTGAACCTACCTTGGTACCTTGATGGACATAACAATTAGATTGCTTAGACAACTCTTTATTGCCCCTGTTTCTAATGTTACCTGTAATTAATCCTTTGTTTCGTGTGCAAATATTCATGAGTTAGCAAATTATTGTCAATGCATATATCACAAATTGAACCTTGGACGTTCTTCGCAAAACAAAACAGAAAAAGAAAACACAATTGGCACTTTTAACTGAAAAGTATATTTGTATTGATTTTGAATGGCCTGAAAATAGGCGTTTTTGTGTACAAGAGGCTGACGTCCTAGTAAGAGGGCGCCGCCGAACAAGAGAGTTTATACAAATTTTGTACAAGAGAAAATAAAACAGCTGTGTGAAATGAATGATCCCACTGGGTTTCAACTCTGCTATTGTCTTTATAACTCCGAGCGTCTCATCACTTGATGACCTAAACGAAGATGAAGCTGACTGATCGATGCCGTCTGAACTTGATGTAGATACCGGATTCTGGATGCAAAGTGATCCAATGAGACATAGTATTACACTTTTATCCCTAACTTTTGCCTGGACCGCCCTTTCGGGTTTTCAGTCCACCGGGATACCCATTTTTGCCCAAGCTGCCTTTTCAGGTTTTCGACTTGCCGGGTGTACAGATTTTTTCATTTCATCCCTTCATTTTTCCCGAACCCTTTTGGTTCGCCGGGAAGCCCTAATTTTTGCCTAGGTATGTCAGCCTAGCGGGTCTTTTTTTTATGCGTAGTATCTTTTTACTATGTCTGCATTGGCGGGGTGAGGGAGGTCGTCACCATCCATATTGGTTAGAATCATGGCTCCTCCTGAGAACACATGTTTAACCACAAATGGCCCTTCGTATGTAGGGGTCCATTTGCCCCTTGGATCACTCTGAGGAAGGATGATTCGCTTGATTACCAGATCCCCAACTTGATATTCCTGTGGTCTTACCTTTTTGTTAAATGCCCTGATCATCCGTTTCTGATACGTCTGACCATGACAGATAGCAACAAGTCTCTTTTCATCAATGAGGTTGAGCTGATCAAGTCGTGTCTGGATCCAATCATCTTCGTTCAGATTTGCATCCTTCATTATCCGGAGAGAGGGTATCTGTACTTCGATCGGTAAGACTACCTCCATACCATAAACCAGGGAGAAAGGAGTTGCCCCGGTTGACGTCCTAGCTGAGGTACGGTACCCATGTAGAGCAAACGGTAACATCTCGTGCCAATCTTTATAAGTCACTGTCATCTTCTGCACGATTTTCTTGATGTTCTTATTTGCTGCTTCTACAGCCCCATTCATCTTTGGTCTGTGAGGAGAAGAATTGTGGTGCTGTATCTTGAACTGCTCGCAGAGTTCAGCGATCATCTTGTTATTCAGATTAGTACCGTTGTCTGTAATGATTCTCTCAGGGACGCCGTACCGACAGATCAGGTTATGCCGAATGAACCGTGTCACAACAGTCTTGGTTACTGTAGCGTAGGAAGCTGCTTCAACCCACTTTGTAAAATAATCAATCGCCACTAGGATGAAGCGATGCCCATTAGATGCCGTAGGTTTAATCTCACCGATCATGTCTATGCCCCACATTGCAAACGGCCAAGGCGCAGTCAGAACATTCAGGGGAAATGGAGGAACATGCACCTTGTCTGCATAAATCTGGCACTTATGGCATGTCCTTGAATGTTGGTAGCAGTCAGCTTCCGTTGTGGACCAGTAATACCCTGCCCGAAGGATCTTCTTAGCCATAGTGTGTCCACTGGAATGTGTACCGAAGGTCCCTTCATGTAGCTCTTCCATGATCCTTTCTGCTTCAGTTTTATCCACACAACGCAGTAAGGTTGAATCATGGTTTCGCTTATACAAGATGCCGTTGCTAAGGAAGAAATTTGCCGCGAACCTTCTCAGAAATTTCTTATCATTGATTGAGGCACCTTCAGGGTATTCCTGAGTTTCCAAATATCTCTTCACCTCGTGGTACCAAGGTTTCTCAGTCACCAACTCAGTCTCGAGATCACAACAGTATGCCGGTTCTTCCAGTTTCCAAATGATGATCCGGGGAGCCTCATTATCCCATTTGACCTTGAACATAGAAGACATTGTAGCTAACGCGTCCGCCAGCTGATTCTCTTCTCTTGGAAAGTGTTCAAAGGTTATCTCTGTGAAGTGGGGGATTAGAGTCAACACACATTCTCTGTAAGGAATCAGGTTTGGATGTTTCGTATCCCACTCTCCTTTGATCTGATTGATCACGAGAGCGGAATCTCCGAAGACACTCAGAAACTTAATCCTTAGGTCGATCGCAGCTTGAAGACCCATGATGCATGCCTCATACTCCGCCATGTTGTTGGTACAGTTGAAACACAGCCGGGCAGTGAGTGGAGTATGAGTACCTTGAGGGGATATGATGACAGCGCCGATACCGTTACCCAAAGCATTGGAGGCTCCGTCAAAGTGCATAGACCATCGGGATCCTTCCTCAGGTCCTTCATCCGGTCCAGGTACTTCACAATCAGTTACTATCATGATGCTTTCATCCGGAAACTCGAAGTTCATTGATTGATAGTCATCTACGGCCTGATGTGCCAAGTGGTCTGCCAATACACTTCCCTTGATGGCTTTCTGGGTTGTATACTGAATGTCATATTCCGTCAAGATCATTTGCCATCTTGCAATTCTTCCAGACAGAGCAGGCTTTTCGAATATGTACTTTATAGGATCCATCTTTGAGATCAACAAAGTAGTGTGAGTCAGCATATACTGTCTCAGCCGGCGAGCAGCCCATACCAAAGCGCAACAAGTTTTCTCAAGCAGTGAGTATCGGGTCTCACAGTCGGTAAACTTTTTGCTAAGGTAATAAATGGCATGCTCTTTTCGGCCAGACTCGTCATGCTGCCCCAGCACACACCCCATTGAATTGTCAAGCACTGTCAGGTATAATATCAGAGGTCTCCCTTCAACCGGGGGCATAAGGATGGGTGGTTCTTGGAGATACTCTTTGATTTTGTCAAAAGCGGCCTGACATTCATCATTCCAACGTACTACCTGATCTTTCTTCAGCAGCTTGAAGATTGGCTCACAGGTAGCAGTTAGGTGTGAGATGAAGCGAGCAATGTAATTCAGGCGTCCTAAAAAGCCTCTGACTTCCTTCTCTGTCCTAGGAACTGGCATCTCTTGAATAGCCTTGACCTTGGCAGGGTCCACTTGAATGCCCTTGTCACTTACCACGAAGCCTAGCAACTTTCCCGATCTTACCCCAAAGGTGCACTTGTTCGGGTTAAACCTCAGCTTGTACAGTTTCAACCGGTCGAACAACTTCTGCAGATGATCTAGGTGCTCTTCCTCAGTCTGGGGCCTTGCGATCATGTCGTCAACGTACACTTCTATCTCATGATGGATCATGTCATGAAATAAAGCAACCATGGCGCGCTGGTAGGTTTCCCCAGCGTTCTTCAGTCCAAAAGGCATGACCTTGTAGCAGAAGGTGCCCCATTGAGTAACAAAGGTAGTCTTCTCCATGTCTTCAGGTGCCATCTTGATCTGATTATATCCTGAAACTCCATCCATGAAAGAGAACACCTTGTGCTGAGCTGTATTGTCAACAAGGACATCAATGTGAGGTAAGGGGAAGTCGTCTTTGGGGCTGGCCCTGTTCAGATCCCTGTAGTCAACACACATTCTGACCTTACCGTCTTTCTTCGGTACCGGCACCACATTAGCAACCCACTGAGGGTATGAAGTCACTGCAAGGAACCCAGCGTCAAACTGTTTCATAACCTCGGCTTTAATCTTCTCAGACATCTCTAGACGCATACGGCGGACCTTTTGCTTAACCGGAGGGCAGTCTTCCGTAGTTGGCAAGTGATGGACCACAATATCGGTATCCAACCCGGGCATGTCTTCGTAGGACCAGGAAAAGATCTCCATGTAATCATGCAGCATCTGAGTCAACCGTTGCTTCACGCTGAGCTCTAGGTTGGCACCAATCTTAACCTCTTTCCTGTCTGCTTCAGTACCCAGGTTTATTGTTTCCACTGGCTCTTCATGTGGTTGAATTGCCCTCTCTTCCTGAAGCAACAATCTTGCAAGCTTGCCAGGCACTTCGCAATCATCTTCACCTTCGTCTTCGGCTAAGTTGATCGGATTTTCGAAGTCATAACTGGCAGTAGCAGAGTCGTTACCAGTGAGATCCAGAGTGGATTGAAACCTGTATGAGTGAGTGTGTGTGTAAATACAGCTGTTTTGAAATATATGTAAAGGAAGAAAAGACGGAAAAGGAGCATAAGATTTGTAATGCGAGAAAACGTCCAAGATTTTCATTTATGATATATGAAATGACAATTTATATGCCCTCACAAATAAAACCACGGTGCCTCGGGTAAGACACCGGGCCATAGAGTTTATTATTGTTTATTACAAATACCAAAAACATAGGAATTCATTACTTAGTAACAAGAGAAACAGGTAGGTTGTCCTTTGCACTCCAATTGTTAAGTCCACTGTCGGTTGCCGGGTAAATCCAGCTATCAAACTCAGCTTCATCCACTTCGTCTTCGTCCCCAATAGCATTCACTCCATGAGCAGGCAGGGGAGCTGTCACTACATTAGGCTTCTCAGATGCCTCAAACTGTACCTCCTTGGCGTCAATAAGATCCTGCAGCTTGCTCCTTAATTCCCAACAGTCATCAGTGGAATGCCCCGGGCTATCAGAATGGTAAGCACAGCGGGCATTCGGGTTGTATTTCGGAGAGGTAGTATTTGGGAACTTCGGAGCCTCTCTAACAGTCACTAGGTTGGTGGACAGCAACTGTGGCAAGATCTGCGATAAAGTCATGCTCAAACGGGTAAACTCTCTCCGGGGTCTTTCAGCCCTTTGAGGATTGGTTGGCCGAGGAGCGGCGGCAGGCTTAGCAATCATTACCGCACTGACAGATTGGCGGCGCTCAGATCTCTCTGGTCTCTTGGAACCGTATACAGCACTAGCCTCCTTCTTGAAGGGTTTCTTCTCAGAACTAGACGATGCACCCTTTGGAATCTTACCGAACTTTAACCCAGCCTCAATTCTCTCTCCAGTCAGAATCAGATCAGTGAACTCTGCAGATGAATTCCCGATAAGATGGTTGAAAAATGGCCCAGATAGGGTCCCCAAGAACATGTCTACCAATTCCCGATCAGTCAACGGTGGCTGCACCCTGCCAGCCAGGTCTCTCCACTTCTGAGCGTACTCTTTAAAACCTTCACTTGAACCTAACGACATACCCTGGAGTTGGGTACGTGTAGGGGCAAGGTCGGCATTATATTGATACTGCTTATAGAAAGCAGTAGCCAACTCCTCCCAGTTATGAACCTTGGTCCCATCCAGCTGATAGAACCATTCGAGATGAGCCCCTGAAAGACTCTCCTGGAAGAAGTGGATCCACAAATTCTTATCCGTTGAGTACGGTTGGATTTTCTGAACATAGGACCTGAGATGTAGCTTGGGACAAGACGCCCCGTCATATTTAGTAAAGGATGGTGCTTTGAACTTCCGAGGAATGATCACACCAGTAGACAAACCCAGATCTCCAAAATCCAGCCCAGGTACCTGTTATATCTCCATAGCATTCAACCTGTCTTCCAACTGCTTGTAACGGTCTTCTGCCGGAGGATACTGATCTTCATCAAAATCAGTCTCGTTGTCGGAGATTACCGGACTAGGAACCCTTGCCTCTTGAGGAGTACCCTTGCCAATGGAAGAACCAGCCTCTTCATTCTGCAATGTGTTGCCAAACCTTCGGTCCGAGCTAAACAGAACAGTTCTCCTCTTCTTCTTCTTCTCCTTCTTCAGGAGCAGAGCCTTCAGCTCTTCTTGGCCTTGAGCCACACCCTTGATTAATTCCTGAAATTGCGCATTCTGCGCCTGAAGAGCTTTGATGGATGTCTCAGTTGATGATGAGTCAGGATTCATGATGCTGAAATAAACAGCGAAGAACGGTAAGCAACCTGAAAAGAGAAAAACCTGCTATGCACATGATGAATGGAATGCGTATGATTTATGTTTTCAAAGACAATCGGGAATCAACTTTGTAAACAAAAAGGAACACACCTCATTAGATTCAACTTTGAAACTGAAATTATTCAACAGGTTGCCCTTAGGCGTTACATGAAAGGAAATACTGAAAAGGGAAATAAAACTGTAAAAGAACATCCATAGCTCCTTATTGATCCCATGGTCTCCTCTTCTCAGTACGGATGTAGGCATTCAGAGTTCTCTCATTCTCCAACTGTTTTGTCAGCTTCTGGATCTTTAATTCCTGCTCGTTGAACTTTTCCTGATAAGAATCCCGCTCTTCGCACAGTTGCGACCAAGATCTCTTTAATGTCTCATAATCAGTAGGTATCTGAGGAGGAAGGACAGTTGGAGGAACACCATCCTTATCAGGACACTCAAGAATGATAGGTCTGACGGTTTCATACGGCATACCTAACTTTTGAGCCCGGATGCGAACCCATTTGTAGTAGGCTTCCATAGGTAAAGAAGTCTTTGGCCCTAACTCCTATGGGTCAGCTTTATGAACTTTGTCCCAAGCCTTGATGAACCTACGACGCAGCTCGTCACTATCCACCTGAAACTCAAAACTGATGTGAGGCACCAACATCTCATGGGGGCCTGCTCTTCTTGCTCTTCCAAACTGACGGAGTGCTAGACATGGATTGTAAGAGATCCCTCCTTGGGTACCAATCAGAGGAACATTAGGGTATTCCCCGCATCGATCAATAACAACTATCTCATCCAAACCTCTGCAAGTCCAAATGATGTCTTTATCGGTGAGAGACATTAACCTGTGAGCCCAACCTCTTCCTTCTTGATTCTTCAGTACGAACTTAGGGAGGTGCGAAATAAACCACCTCACCAACAAAGGGATACAACACCATAGGGTTCCTCGTCTTCGGGTAGTACGGGCATGAAGTTGTTGCAGGATGTCACCCAAGAGAGTGGGCACAGGATTCTGAGACATAAAGATCCTTATGGCAGTGACATTGATGAAGTTGTCAGGATTAGGAAACAAGACTAACCCATAGATTAGGAGAGCCAAGATGTCTTCATATGCCCTAAAGTCCAGGTCATTCCAGAAACTGTTAGCTTTACCAATCAGAAACTTGGCCAAAAAACCCTTAACTCCGCTTCTAGTTACCCAGTTGTCTGTTACCTCTTGATGGGTCAAAGGAAGAGCTGCAGCAACATCCTCAAGCCTGAGGGTCTTTTCCCGACCAGTAAAGGGATTCTGATCCAAGATAGGGATACCAAGCAAATCAGAGAACTCTTCCAGGGTAGGGACCAGCTGGAAGTCTTGAAAGGTGAAGCACTGGTATAGAGGGTCATAGAACTGGGTCAGAACGCTCATCAACTGTTGATCCCGCTTTGCAATGACTAAACTGAGAAGAGAACCATGCCTCTGGATGAAGGAAGTGGTATTTGGAATTCTGCTAACCAATTCATCAAGCAACTCAGGTGAACGAACAAAGTTGAACCGGATAGTATTCCTTCGCACAGGCATCATGATGTCCTACAAAACAGAGCAAAGGTGAAACCCTCTTGTCTTTGAAATGGTCGGTCCTTATGCAGGATGCATGCAATGCTCATGATGTTATGATGTTATGATAAAACACACCACATATAGATACAAAGGCAAACATGGTAAGGCACACAAGTCACACAAGGCAAGCCCCTAAAGTTTAGGCCAGCATGAGGTCTAAGTACTACCCTCTTTCAGTTTGTTGGTTCATACCTGTCCTATCAAAGTAACCGGGTTCTTAGAGGATCCCAATATCATTGACTACCCTCAATCAGTCATAACTCCAGCATCGCAATCTTTTCTTGCGGCCAGAACCATCACGAGAGTTTAGCCTCAATGGGCGTAGCATACTGCTACTGTTCTAATGGCCAAGTTGTGTCAATTAAGGTTCTAAGGTTGTTGGTGCTTAATGACTCCTTAGAAGACCCATATTCTCCTCGTTGCGACACAAGGGATATCGGTACAGACCAAGGTGCCACACCAACGTAGCCACTGTTTCACCCGTGTCGGTCTACACCGGACAGGTCCCTCACAGCTTATGCTACCTAAACAGGGTATCCCCAGATCCGGGTTAGGATCTATGTAACTCCGATGCAACCCACAATAGTAAAGCAAGCAAATCAATACAATTGAAAACACAGTTATGAACTAACCCTAAGGTACACCTCACTTTAAGTTTAAGTCCCCAGCAGAGTCGCCAGTTCTGTGATCGGTGGATCTGGAACTGACTGTTTAACGCTGGTTCGCGAAATGTCGCGGAAGCAAGAGTCGCCACCGTCTTTTATTTTCTCCAAATGGAAAGGACAAAAGCACAGAAAAATTCCTTAAAGAGATTGCTCTCGGTTCGGGAGGTAGGTTATAGAAAGGGAAGGTGTTAGCACCCTTTCTATCCATGGTTATCCATGGGCTCTTAGATACTTGCTCATTTGTGTTTTCAAAAATGGTTTGTTTGCTTTTCAACTGTGGGTTTTAAAAAGTTTCTTTGAAAATTTCAGTTCGACTCTTGTATCGGTCCTCAAGAGTGTTTGAAAAATTGCTTTCGAAAGCTTTTTGAAAAGGTGTCGATGTGAAAAGAGTTTTTGATTTTGTTTTGAAATTTAGAGCAAGTATCTAGAGTCGTCTACCTACCCTAAGGAATTCGTCTGTGTAAATATCCTTTAAAGTAGTGCCATCCCACCATTGAGAGGTAGGTAGCACCACCGTTGGAGGTGTTCGGGTCAATTCGAGGTTCGGGACATGGTGATCACCAGAGCAATGGGAAGACACCTTAGAAGCTACCCTCATGCCAGGTTCCCGGATCATGAGGACTTACTAAGACATCCTCTACTCGACGATCACCTTTCGAGGCAAGGCAACAGTG